>JAVSBS010021381.1:0-28417 GCA_033124195.1 Coracias cyanogaster
CTGGCCACCCTTTCCGGACTGGCGGCCAGGCTCAGGAGGGGGGCGGTGGCATCAGCAAGGTGGGTGACTCCCCCGTTGTTTTTTTCCAAACTATAGTCTGGCCCCCGACTCTGTGTGAGGGACAGTGAACCGGCCCCCTGTTTAAAAAGTTTGAAGACTCCTGCTCTAAAGAGCTGGACAATGTAAGCCAGAGTTGGACTGGATATCTTAAAGCAGTAGCAGCAGCTGTACTGCTGATCCAAGACATCGGTAAGTTCACTCAGGGGCAAAATATTGCTGTTTATGTTCTACACATGGTGATCACTGTGCTAGAACTAAAAGAGAGACATTGGTTTGATCCCAGTTGCATTTTAAAGTATCAGGTGGTGTTACTGGAACAGGATGACATTCACCTTAAAACTACCTCAGTTGTTAACCTTGCTGTGTTTCTCTCAACTGACCAAATAGAAGGAGCACCAGAGCTCCTCCAGGTTTGTTGACAAACCGTTGAAGAAGTATATTCCAGTCGACTGGACCTCAAGGACACCTCATTAGAGAACCCCGACCGGGATCTGCACACTGACGGAAGCAGCTTTGTTCACGAAGGAAAGCAGATGTCTGGGTATGTCATAACCACCATTGACAAAGTAGAATTGCAAGCTTTGTCTTCAAGAACGTCTGCCCAGAAAGCTGAACTAATAGTCCTCCACACACAGCAGTTGTGTGCTTGTTTTCAATCATTCCTTTCATACACAATAGTTTCTCTTGGGGAACACAGCAATTAAAGAGACTTCGTTATAATGGTGTTACACAGGATTTAGGTGACAAAAGAAAAAACATCAGTAATACTGCCTTTCAACTTTTAAAATCAATGGGCAGTGTAGTATTGGGAGTTTGCTGTGAAATTACAAAGCAATACGGCCCAGATTTAATAAGGACCAGATTTTATACTATAGTTTAAAGACAAGCCTAAGGTTTTATTTAATAAAAATTATGATTGAGATTAACTTGTCATATTAAAGAAAAAAAAATATGTAGCTGTAGGCCATTCCAGGAAAAGCTTTCAGGAGCCGTGGACTTTGCTAAATACAAAATAAGGCAAGTCAACATTTTTAAAGACTTTTTTTGAATCCTGAGGGGACTATTTCTGTGAAATACATGTATGGAGAAGATATTACTTTATATTTCACTTGCAGCCCATGAAACAAACAAGTGTCAATTTACAATGCAGAAGATAGTTATTTTCCCTTCTGGAAGAGCAGTGACCTCCTCCACTGAGAAAAGGGCCCTGCTAAACCAGCTTTGCCAGCTGTGCTAGGCAACCCCTGCCCTGCTGTGACTTCAGTGGAAGCCTCTGGGAACAGCAAGTGCTGATGTGTTCCAACGGGACTGTACACAGTGAGGCAGGTCTGGGCAGCCATGCTGAAAACAAAATCTACTCAGGAATTTACACAGTGTGTGGTCTAGTTCTTGTAATCAGTACACAGGGTTGAAATACAGTGGTTACAGGCCAGTAGAGAAGTCTTTCCAGGAAGAAACTCTCCCATGGTTAAATGGTGGAAAGGCAGAGCCCCACATAAAGTGGCTTCAAGGGGCTTTCAAAGGCTTCTATGAAGAAATAGGCTTGGGGACTTGAAGATGAGAGCTATGCCCTCTTCCAGTGATCTTGGCAGGTGGACCAGCCCATGGGAAACAAGAGTTTTCCAACAACCAATCCCTTTTCACATATGGGAAGTCTTCTGAAAGTCAATCTCCACTATGCCAAGTACAGGGAAAGTAAGCAAAGATCGTAGCAAGTCTCTAGATTGCAGGGCAAATTCAAGGCCTTTCAGTAGTGAAGGCAAAACTGATTTTTGCCAGTACAAGGATGAAGTATTGAGATTGTAACAAAGATTTTTGTGGCATGGAAACCAGAGGTTGGACAAAGACTATTATTGATGCATAGAATTCATGTAGGTTCAAGAATAGACTGAAGGTATCCTGCATTATTAGAAAAACTGTATTTGGCCTGGGAAGTTACCACCTGTGAAGCTATCGAAGTCTAGGAGAGCACACTGTGCAGAGCACACTGTATACTTTCACTCTGCTCTCATACTCCTTCCCAGGAACCTGCCTTTAGCCACTCTCAAACACAAGGCAGAAGAAACCTTTGGTCTGATCTAGCACTGCTGTTCTTGTGTCACTGTGAACTGTAATAATGGGGATGCAGGAACGTGGAAAGCCCTTGCACCTCAGCTTGTGACTCCCACTCCTGATGCTGCCAATGACTCCCTACTTTGCTAGTGCCTCAAGCTATCCCTGTTGGATGATCAGCATTCAGACCATGGGAATTAAACACTTCTCTCCAACATCTCCACATATGACCCTATACAGAGAAATAGCACCATTCAGGCAGTGAATCCACATTTTTCAGAAATGGTGGAGCATTTATGAAGTTTTGTGACAGCCACAAAGCTTTTGTAGTTTTAAAGCAAGAGACAGCTGCATCATGCAGCTGTTAACGATAAGTTTTCTGTCTTTTTTTGAATAAATACAAAGGTGCAGTTGTCTTTGTGTAAGAGCTAACCCTAATTAATATGCAGAAAGGGCCTTTTCAGGCTAGCCCAAAAAGGACCAGCCTTTCTCAAGTAGGCATTTCTTCTACCTATGCAAAGAAAAGAAGAAAAAAAAAAAGTCCATAACCATTTAATTAACAATATAAGAACATAGACCTCCCCAAAGAATAACATCCAGAAACTGGGCCTGGTATTTTCCTATGACACTGAGAAAGAGCACCTGGATTCCTGTACAGTGAAAATTGAGTTGAAAGATATCAAAGTAAAATCCCTTAGTGGCCTCCAAGGACCAAGCATTTTGGGTATGGCAATTAAATGGAAACACTTCTTAACTCAGGAGCCAGATTTCTGAGCCACAGATCTAATCAGCCACAGACCTCTTGGGAGAGTGGGCCAGCAAAAAGCATGCTTTGGTCTTTGTCCTGCTCCAGAACATTTATTATAGGCCAGTTCTGGGAACATTCTGTTGGATCCAGATGAAACTTTGGACTAATCTGGCATCACTATTCTTAAAACTTTTGACCGGGAAAATTTAGCCAGACTCAAACATGCCCAACAGAAATGGCAACAGCTTGGGAATGATATTTATCACAGAATCACAGACTGGAAGGGGTTAGAAGGGACCTCTAGAGATCATCTAGTCCAATTCCCCTGCCAAAGCAGGTTCATCTACGGCAGGTCACACAGGAGCACATCCAGAAAGGTCTTGAAAGTCTCCATAGAAGAAGACTCCACAACCTGCCTGGGTAGTCTATTCCAGGGCTCCAGCACCCTCACAGTAAAGAAGTTTCTCCTCATGTTGAGGTGGAACTTCCTGTGTTCCAGTTTGTGCCCGTTTCGCTTCATCCTATCACTGGCCGCCACTGAAAAGCGACTGATTGCTCCATCTTCCTGACACCCACCCTTCAGGTGTTTGTAAACATTGATCAGATCCCCTCTCAGCCTTTTCTTCTCCAGGCTAAACAGCCCCAGATTTCTCAGCCTTTCCTCATAAAAGAGATGTTCCAGTCCCTTAATCATCATCATAGCCTCTGTTGACTCTGTTCAGTAGTTCTCTGTTGCCCTTGAACTGGGGAGCCCAGAACTGGACACAATACTCCAGATATGGCCTTACCAGGCCAGAATACTTACCAGGTGGAATACCACTCAGATTATAGGTGCCTGATAACCTACACAGTGTAGGAGCAGATCCTTCTGATTCATTAATAAGCCTTATTCCTATCAGATTTCAACACACGTAAGTAGCCTAATTCTTGTTATTATGCTCACACCATGTACAAATACAACCCTTTGTCTGACACAAAGGGAAAAGGTCAGGAGATCATGATTATATATGATTGCCACAGCTATCCTATAACAAAAAAACAAGTCCAGTATTATATGACATGTGCGAGATCTAAGGAGGCATAGGCACCGTGGGTTATGGGTAGCAGTCCCTCTGCACAAGAACACTTCAGCTGCTTGGTGTCACAGCTGAAGAAAAGCAAAGTGTACTCATCACTGACAGGCTGTCTTCCAAAGCCACAGCTTGGTCTAATCAGACTCTGACTCCAATAAAGCACCAATGGGTCTCTGCAGTTTGAATTATTTCTGTGCCAACTTTCAACTCTCTGTTCTCATCTCTGTCTCTCTTAACCTTAAATTGTACAGAAATAGTGATTTAAACACTGTAACATGAGTGGGAAATATAATCCTTGCCTAAAATATATTTTGAGCCAAATATATTTCACGTATTTGAAGAAATACTTTCATTACATGACAAATACATTCCCACAAAAATATTTTAAAAAACAAACCACTTTTGAGTAAAGACTAATCCTGGAATATCTACAGTAATGCACATACATAGGCCTACCTAGTTATCTTTACTTTATTCTTAATTCATTGTTGCTACCTTCGAGTGACTCTATTCATATGCAATGAAATGCATCAATTAGGATTTCCCAATTTGTTTTCAAAGTCTCCACTTGTCTCACTGCCCATAAATGCACTTCAGCCTAAACCACTCCGAACCTGGTATTAAACTGCAAAGTGAACTTTGCTGTACATGCCAATACCTGTTTCTTCCATGACAGTTTTTTAACAGGTGCCTTTGGATATCTTCTTCTGAGGACTTCTCTCATTACTTAGGTGTTAAAACCTCACTGCACAACAGTTTTGTCAAGAATGGAAGGGCCACCACATAAAGGCTCCTACTGCACTCTCACACTGGTTTTCTAATTCAGTTTAATGCTTCTTAACATAATCTCATTTCTTGTGATGTGCCACACCACGTGGCATGGTTCCACTAATAAAATTAAATGCTCTGAGGGAGCATACAGGTACAGTGCAGATTAAAATCTCACTAGCTCTTTGCTGTGCCACAGGGAACTTGCTCCTGATTCTCAGAGGGAAAATAAAGTGTGGTGGTCTGTTGCATGATAAAGAAAGGCAGCTGAGATAGGGAATGGATGAGGCTGGTCCTCTCAGACCCTGGCACCTAGCACTGCTTCTTATGACTCTTTTCAGGAAAGACCTTCCTCCACATCTGGCTTTGGAAGTAAATCTCCAATGATGTAGCTTCATACCTGCAATCAGTCAGCTAAACATCTGCTCAAAACAAAGATACAGGATAATGACTGATAAAAGATACGGAGCTAAGATAACTAGCTATGGATTTCTGCAAGTTCTTTGGTCCTTAAGAATGTAAGGGCTGTCATTTCCAATCATTATAAAATGCTGAGAAAGAAAGAAACATCCCTGATTTTAAGGCCAAAGACACATATTTGGTTATCAGCTCTATAGGCGGTTGTCTTGATTCTATTGGCTGTCAGGGCAATTTAGGCATTCTCTTGGGCTGGTATCATTTAAGACAGAAAACAGTTCGGTTGAGATGAAAAATACAAAGAGGGAACCAAAGTTTCTTCTCTGAAGATGTGCTGTTTTCAAAAAAAAAAGGCAATATTCCTGTGCTAGTCTTAACAGCAGAAAAGCAAGAATTGAATAGTAATCACCATGGAGCCAAATACTCTTGCTGAGTTCACTTGGTCTTATGTAATATGCAAAGGTTCATATTAATTTCCCTTCCCTTGTGCACCTGTCTTCTTTCTTTCTGAGGCAGAGAGAAAGGCCAACTCAAATTGGCCTTCAGCTTGCTTTCCCCTACCTGAGTAACTGCTGAGATTTTTCTCTCTTCACTTCCACCCATTCCACCAAGACCCCAGAAACATTTCAGTGGTATTGGGTTTGTCTTGAATGTCTGGTATTTTTAATACATTTCAATAAACTTTTGACAGAAATAAGTTGTTTGACAATAAGACATATAACAATCCTCTTTTTTCTTCTTTATTTTTTTTTTACAATAGAAATTCAGAGGCATCTGTATGTATTTCTGCTGCCTGCAAAAAACAGTTACAGAAGATGACACCAAAGCTCCCACTTCCCATATTATCACATGGGCTCTGGCAGCCACTCGACATCAGTGCTGGCATTTCTGTCATGAAGCAGAAGTGCAGCCTGCATATCAGTGCATCAAAAACAGCAACTGAGAATTAACAGCTGAATTTGTTCAGCAAAACTGGCTCTGAAGCTTGTTAGCAGTTAAGATACTTTACAGTCCACCACAGTAGATCTTTGATATTTCCACTAATAGTAACACGAAGAAAGATATTATGTAAACTGAAAGATATTATTTATGCAAAACTATTCTAAGAATAGTCCAAATTCAAATATGCATCAATATTTGAAACCATGGTGACATTCCATACACACAAGTTACAGTGCTTGCTTATATTTGTGCTTGCTTATATTTGTGCTTGCTTTCAGAACTGAACTACTGGGAATGACAAGGAAAAACTGTCATACTCACATAGATCTGCCTTTCTCAGATTTCTCATTCTTATGATTTTGACAGAGAGTGACCAGCATGGGCATTCTTCACTCTGCAGAAAAGTGACAATGTTATTACCTGCATTAATATTAAATTGTTTATACATCATAAGACATGCCCTCCCATAAATGCATGTTGCAATTTTCAGAGTCATGCAGCAAAACTGGATGATGAACCACTTCTGTTGCTTTGGAAGCTAAAACCCCGTCTATGTAGAGTTTAAAAAAAGAGGGAGAAAAAGAGGGAAAAGAGGAAATATCCCTCTGTGTATATATGTCATTGATGGAAGAAATAACAACAAAATGGATAACATAGTAAAATGGTTTTAAATTAAATTAATGCTTGCATTACATGACAGGACATTTTCATATAAAAGAAATCCCTATAACAATTAAGGTGGAAAAATAGGCTAACAAAGAGTGAGCACGCATGAGAAGCACCTCCATTAAACATCTGTAGACAAAGATAATATAAGTTTTATTCTCTTAAGCAGTTGGAATTTCATACAGAAAGCAGCTGTTTTCTTCAGATAATTTTGTTTAGCAAAAATTCCAACTTCCCATTTAAAGTGTTTGTCAGGGACTTTTCCCGGAAACAGTGAAAAGCAAATACGTGAAAGGTTGTAAGGTGTTCAGCTGTTGTGATCAGGACAAGGAGAATGAGGGGATACAAAGAACTGCTAAAACCTGGAAACAATCCAAGGTAAAATATACAATCACAATGATGTAGATTTCTATGTCTTAGCTGTGCTCAAAACCATCATGTTCAGTGTGTGAACAGGCAAAGTGTTCAGTGCATGAGGCATCACCAGCATAAATGCAACAGAACCTAAATGAAAGTAAACAGCTTGGGAAGAGGTGTTAATGAAACTTCCCCACCCAAACGAGATGCTGGTTATTTGCAGGAAGGATCATTAGCTGAAATGTCAAGCACAGACAGAAAGCCAAATAACTAGAGACAACCCAAACAAATAATTAAATTCTTGCAGATTTTAGTACCTGAAACTTTAGCTATTGCTTCACTGGAAGCTGTTACCTAATTCCTCTCCCATTCTCTGCTAGTAAAATGACTTCATTAAATCCCTTTAGGGGGATTATGTCACTCATCTTCTTTTTCCAGTTAGGAATTGACACAGCTGAGAAGCTAGGTGCAAACTCCCCTATCACTCTTGAGTTATGATAAGCCAACCTTGGTCCATATTTTGTGTCTCACTCCAGAACAGAAGGGCATCTTTTAGTGTCTTCTGTCTGGATTGAGATTCTGGATGGAATAATTCTCCTGCTCTCCCATCACCAAGAAGTTTCTACTTTTACTCTTCCTTATGAGGCTGTTTTCAGTGGTTAAGGGCACAGGGAAGTGCAGAGAGGACAGATACGTTCCACAGAAAGACCACTGCCAGGCTCTCTTCATTACCTTCCCCTTCTTTTGAAAGGATGAACCTATAGATCTTTGGTGCTTCTTTAACCAGTTTGGTTAGACATTAACACTTTTTATTTCTTAAGCTTGTGGAGATTCCACATTTGAGGTCTCCAACTATCAATACACACTTATACTAGCACACATTCATGTTATGGAGAGAAGCTCTGTAGCCTCCATTTCACAAGAAGGAAAGTGGGGCACAGAAAGATTAAATAACTTGCTCATAATCAAACTGCAGAGCTGAGAAGAGGACAGAGTATGTTGACTCCCTGTAGCCTAACAGGCAGTTTTAGAGCTTTCCCTCCTGGTTACATTCCACAAAAAAAAAAATAATTTAAAAAAGTGTTCTCAGAGATTATGGATAAAGGTAGATTAAGGTTGTCTTGGGTGTCAGTCATGCACAAATATCAAACTAGCATCATCTTTGAGTCCATGATTAATCACTGGTTTTAGTCAGTGACCTTCCTGTGTACTCTACTACCAGGTGGCTGCTAGCACAGTTACCTGGGCACAGCATGTGACTATACCCATAGCTGGAAGACACCATGCTCCAGCAGAGCCCATTTTCCACAGTGCTTGCAACAAACCACAGATTCAGCCCAAATCCACAGCAAGCTTCTGTGAGGCACCTCAGACCTCTTCCCAGACTCCACGTGGATAAACCCGCTGTGGCTGAACTTCCCTTCACTACCAAAAGCAGCCAATATCAGCAAAGCTATTGATCGTCCTAACAGACATAAGTGAATACATACATGAATTTAAACTAACAGCTCCCAAGTTATCTTCTAGGGATCAGAATCCCAATCACAAACTCACTGCAGGTCATCTTCAGCTTCTAAAGAATTAAGGTCTGAATTTTCCTACTCTTACCTCATGAGCACTCCAGTATGATCCCATCGTGCTTCCAGCTGCATACAAGTCAGATACGGATGTCACTTCGCTGTTAGAGGTAACAGCTGGTAGTGACTCACAAAGTATCTCTGCAAACTTTAAGGAGGCACCTGCTGAGGAGCAAGTGGCTTTTATCCATGCTCCACCTTCCTCGTTGCATGAAAGAGAAAATATCAAGAGAGAATGGAAAGGGATTTGCTGAGTTTGAGAGCTAAATACCGGAGGTGTGTGTTGGGGAAAGACTGTACACACCACAATGCCAAGAGTTATTTGCAATTGAAGATATGGGAGCGATAACGCACAGCACTTATGCATGGATACCTATGACCTGGAAGCCTAAGCAATGCACAGATCAGGGTAGATGATAGCAGCTACCTGTAGGTTGGAGGAAAACAAAGCTCTACAGCACTCCACTCAACAAGCAAAAGTACTGTGGATAAAATAACTTTAAAAGACCTTCTATTTCAACAAAATATTCTTTATTTTCCTTTTCATGGAGGTAGAGGGGGTTGGGTTGCTTGCTGATAAATGTTTACCCAATTTCATTCAAATACTTGTCAGATGGATATACATTTTCCTGTTTTCAGAACCCTTCCACAAACACAAAACTTCTGAATAAACCAAAACAAAAAGAAGAAATTCTCCTCCAAACCAGAACATACATTGATTCATCATAATGCTAACATCTAGGTGTTTTAAACACAATGTGGTGACATCAAATTATTGTATAAAAAATGTCACAAACATTTTCCATATTCTGGCAGAAAACTGTGCAGCAGCAGATACACAGGGCTCCAGTATCAAATGACCACTTGAGAAGTGCAGGAGGTGATAGTATACACACCTAGTAACCACAACTCTTCTTCCCCTTTTACAGACACACATCAGGAAAATGCACAATAGAGTCAACTCAGGCCTTACAATTTTTCATTGTATGAAAAGTACTCTAGTCATCAACCATTTTAAGATTAGGAATCTACCATCAAAATCCTTCCAATTAAAGAGATGTGAAATGACACAAGATAAATTTCCCATTGTGTTCAGCAAAAAAGACCCTCAACAGACAAGCAGCCCTGGCTATTTATCCCAAAACTGAGAAAAATTATCTGAAAGTGCCTAAACCTGGACTATTTTATTAGCTTCTACAGCAGCTGAATGGATGTTTCCAGAGCCATTCTTCTGTGAAAGTTTGACTTGGAGATGAAGGGCTATGGTAGCACCAAGACCAAGGAAGACGATGTCTGCCTACAGGTGAAAAAAAAACCAAAAACAACAAAGCCGAAACAAACACTCTCCCCGGCCCCCAAACCTCAACAGAACAAAACAACTCTAACTAAACAACAATGAGGAACTGAGGTGGTTTGACCTTGGCTGAACACCAGGTGCTGACCAAAGCTGCTCTATCACTCCCCCTCCTAAGCTAGATGGGAGAAAAAAATATAACAAAAAGGCTCATGGGGAAAGAGAAGAACAGGGAGATATCATTCATTTATTACCATCATGGGCAAAACCAACTCTACTTGACCAAGCAAATCAGAGTAGGGTAATGAGAAACAAAAACTAAATCTTAGAACACCAAACCCCACCACCCCTACCCCTCAGTGAACACAGCACCCCTCACTACTTCTTTGGCTTAATATCAGTCCTGATTTTCTCTACCTTGTCCCACTCAGCAGTGCAGGGAGACGAGGAATAGGGGTTCACAGGTCAGTTCAATTACACATTATCTCTGCCACTCCTTCCTCCTTGGGGAGGTAGGGGGACGGGGACAGGGGGACTCCTCACACTCTTCCCCTCTTCCGGCATGGGATCCCTCCCACAGGAGACAGCTCTCCACAAACTTCTCCAATGTGAGTCCTCCCCATGGGCAGCAGTTCTTCACAAATTGCTACAGCATGGGTGCCTTCATAGGGTGCATCCTTCAGGAATAGACTACTCCAATGTGGGTCCACCCTGGAGTCAGAAGTCTTGCCAGGGAAGCTGTTACAGCATAGGCTCCGCTCTCCATGGACCCACAGGTCCTGATAGGATCCCTCTTCAGTGCAGGCTTCCCACAGGGTCACAGCCTCCTTTGGGCATCCACCTACTCTGGCACAGAGTCTTCCATGGGCTGCAGGTGGATATCTGCTCCACCATTAATCTCCATGGGATGCAGGGGAACAACCTGCCTCACCATTTTCTTCAGCACAGGCTACAGGGGAATCTTTGCTCTAGCACATGGAACACCTCCTTCCTCTCCTTCACTGATCTTGGTGTCTGCAGGGTTGTTTCACATATTCTCACTCCTCTCTCTGGCTGAAATTGCACAGGTAATTTTCCCCTTTTCTTAAATATGTTATCCCAGAGACTCTACCACCATCACTGATGGGCTCGGTCTTGGCTGCTGATGGGCTTGTCTTGGAACCAGCTGTCATTGGCCCTATAGAACAGGGGGGAAACTCCTAGCAGCTTCTCACAGAAACCACCCCTGTAGCCCCTCCTGCTACCAATGCCTCCACGCAAACCGCAATAATCCTGACAAATCCCCAACAAGGGCCAACAGCTGAGAAGTGAAATTGAGCCACAGCACCTCAGGGAGCTCACAGACTTTGCAATGCTGATGCAATACCCAGATCTTTGCAATAACAGGGAGACTCTGACAAATATGATGATAGCCTCCCTAGCAGGCATTAAGGATTCAGTCATAATGCCCATTTTGACAGTTTAGGTGCCTTATTTTGCGTTCATTAGTGGCTTCACAGATAAAACAGTGAACAGGATTTTAGAAGATAAGTTTGAAATTTTCTATATACTTTGCTGGGAAATTTGTGGAGACAAAAGACTCTTCTATATGTCTTGTCTGTTTGTTTTAGGCTACATAAGAAAGTGAGGAACTCCTTTAAGTCTCATCCTGGCGGGCCTTTGACAAACTATCAGCTGCCAGCACCTGGCCTTCTTTTACATTGCTTCTGTAAGACCGTGACCAAAAAGACAGCAAAAACCAACTTCTTAAACAGCTTCAGTTCTAGAAAAGACCACCTGTGTTTCTCCAGTAACTCACCTCTGAGGAAGAATTCACACTAGAAATAGAAGCTACATGTGTCTGTGTGGTAAACGGACCCATATTTTGAAGTGTCTTTTTAAGTCAGCTAAAAAGAAATACAACTCCCATGAATCATCAGGGAATCTTCCAGAAGCTGGAAGTGATATCAGACACGGCAAGCTATAAAAACTCAAAAGAAAACAAAACCTCCCTTTTTCCACTGCATCCTGCAGGGAGGCATCGCTGCTGCCAAGTTCACCCCACCGGGCCATGCAGCCTTGAGGGGAGGAGGGGGAAAACCGCTGCAGCCACTCTAAGAATTTGGGCAGCCCCGAAGCAGCTGAAGGAGCTGCCGGCAGAAGAGCAGACACCCCCCCAAGCCACCGCTGGCCGCTTCTGGAACTGCGCCAAGTTCAAACGCGGAAAGGTTTGGAGCCAGAGGTGGGGGAGGGAAAGCTGCTGCCTCACTGTTTAAAGGAAGGAAGCAGTGAATGGAGCTGCCTCTTAAAGAAACCTGATACTCTAAGAATCCTAAATGCCTCCCACTGCTGGGGAAGCCTGAACCTGAGCATGGTGGAGGAGGGGAAAAACCGACCTTGCAGGAGCAGCACCAAGCCAAGCTACTGCCTGCCCCCCCAAGCTAGGGGCACCACACCAAAGAAACCTGCTGCTCCAAGGCAGAGCGCTGCAGAAATTACAGCAAGAAGCTGTCTCAGGCGTTGCCCTAAGCTGGGGGCGCCACACCAAAGAAAGAAAGAAATTACAGCAAGAAGCTGTTGCTGGCGCCGCCCAAGCCAGGGGCGCCACACCGAAGAAGCTGCGCCATTCCAAACTAGCACCATACTGAAGAAGCCGCACGCCCCCGAGTTGTGAGCCGCGTGCCGCTGTCAAAAAATTTTGGCAAAAGCCGTCCTCATCATCGCCGTCAGAGAGACACTCCGATCGTGCTGAAAAGCTGGCAAGTCACCACCATCATCGGAACCGCCTGAGTCCACTGGCCGAGTGTTGTTGACCTGAACATCGCCACCCGCCAGAAGAGGGTAGAAACCAACATATACACACACGCACGTACCACACCACACCAGGTTGACTAAGCGGAAGTGAGTGGGTGGGCCTGGCATCCTTTGATATAGTAATATCTCCATAGAGTAAATGAGGTTTTATGTGAATATAGTTGGTAATAAACTTGTTAAACACTCATCGATCTCCATGGTTGCCTACGAGCTTGTTGGGGTAGTATCTCGCTTTGCCCTCGATCCTCTTCCCTTTTGGGAGGCGGTAGGGACACTGGCACCCAGACCAAGACAACAACTTACATCAAATATAAGTTTTGTTTTGTTTTCTAGAAACATGTTTAAACAACCATTTTTTTCTCATAGCTTCTCCCTTTAGAAGTACAGATAAAATTTCTCTGTGTGTGCACAACTACAAGAACTGAGGTATGGTGTTTACTTAGTGGTGAGGTTATTGTAAACGCAAAACAGGAAAGTCAAACTTCCAAAGTTATTCAGACACATGTGGAATTGCTTCTTGATGAAGGGATAATACTGCTTTTCCACAAAATATGATGTCTGATTCAGTAGGTTCATAAAGACAGTCTTTTAGATGATAAAATTCTTAAAATAACCCACTTTTCCAAGAAGATAAAGCAATGTCCCCACTATCTGCTTTCACTTTATGAATTAACAGTGCTGTAAAAAAATACAGACTATAAGTTTAAATGTTACAGCTTCCAAAAAAAAATCTGCTAACTGTTCTTGAGGATTGATACTACAGTAAGATTAGAAGTTTGTAAATATATTAACAAACAGGAATGGCTGATCTTCCTTCTCTTTCCAGTATTCCTCTCAACTCAATAAAAAGGGTAGGGGGAGAAATCAAGAGTTTGCTTTCTGTCTGTGGAGTCTAGAATATACCACTAGTTTCATCCCTTCAAACTTTATTTTTCATTTATCATAGAGCAGTGAAAGTCTGTTTCAGGATGCTGTCTGTGCTGCACTGAGGGAAAGAAATTTTTTGGGTGGGAAGCAGCTGCACAGTTTTTACCACCTCTGTGCTATAAACAAATCTTCAAAAGTACTACAAATTCACTGTTCACTCCCAAAGAGGACTTGAGCAGTGAGTTTCCTCTGAGGGACAGAAACTGTCCAAAACATCTGCACAAATGCATGCAATGTCCCGCTTAACCAATTCAGTTGCATTTGACCTTACCTGAAAACTAGCTGTCTTGTAAACTGTGTAACTGAATACATTTTTATTATTTTTTATCATGCCAAGTCACTTTGTTAAGCTAGAAAGGTCAAATATAGGAAATCAAACAGGAAAAATAATTTTTTAAATTTCCTCTCCCCCCTAAAGAAAATGGAAAATGGAATTGATTTTTTTCCTTTATATAACTGTCAATGACAAGAAATTATGGTAACATTCTTTTCAGTGTAGTATTTGGAGTGAGCCCACCAAGGGATGCAGTCCACCCACTGGGGTCCCAGGCCACTCCCCCAAATGCAATCTGAGGAGCAGCACCTCCCTCCAACGTCCCAGTCAGTTACAGGAAACACCCCTTAAGAAAAAAATATATTTATTTATCCAAGGCAGCTATTCTATGAAGCACCCTTATATACTTGCATATATCCGGTATCTTAATCCTAGATATCACAATCCTGTATCATAGTCAGGAAAGAATGTGTCTTAGCAAGCCTAATAATCCCAAAAATCCTTTAACAATCCACAAACCCCAAAACCTCTACCCAAGAGCAGGAAAAGGAATACCAAGAGGTCATAAGGTAGAAACAAGGGTCTTGTTAAAAAGCAAGAAACCCCCCTGTCGCTATGTGAATATGTGAGTGAGTGAAGCAGAGGTAAGTAAAAGAGACTTCAATTGGAATAAAGCCAGAGCTCAAACGTCTCTCTCTCCAGACCCCCCTGTACACCCCACCCCTGTACAAGCCATTTGCTGGCTGTGTCGGGGAGGGAAGGAAAATAGGACCAGAAAACTCACGCAGTGCACTTCACAGACAGATTGCAGCAGGGTCTGTTCAAATTCTGAATAGATCAGATGGTAGAAAAGTTGCCGTTTGATCCTGGCCCTCAGCCAACTACACAACGGGAGGGCAAAGGAGCCATAGTCCTTGCTCTTCTGGTGCTGATGCCGAGAGAGAGAGAGAGGCATGGCTTCTCTCCCCTTTTATAGACTTCTTATCTTGTTTTCTAGAAGAAGCCAGTCGTTTTGACAATCCCAGGATTTTTGGGAGGGGGCAAAGGTCTATGCAAAGGCCCATGGAAATCACAAAGCATTACTGGGAAAGGAGTTCACTACCTCAGTGAGACATAAATCTCCGTTCACCACATACTTCTACACTGGAAAACCACTTTTTATTTCTACCAGTTAGTGAATTATATTAAAATTGTTATAGAACTACTTTGTAGCATAGGGTTATATAATTAGGGTTACTTCACAGTCATGGAAAACCAAGCTAATGACAGCAGTAACCTTGTAGTTAGATAACTGCTGTTATGACGAAACAAACAGAAACACAGATTTAGGTAAGACAGTCCAGAAAAAGCAAGTCTGACAAGTTATATTTCTGAGTCCATGAAGTTTTCTTACAAGGCCCATGGTTTGTTACTAACAATGGCAAACAATATTGTGTTTTCTGAGCTACAGGGCTAGAGAAAAAATAAGGTAAGTTAAAATTATTCTTGTATTTATAAAACAATAATCACCAAAGATAGATGTTCCCAAAGTAGCCTATATCTCTCTAGAAAGTACCTTTTAAATTTATGTACTGCTATATATCACATACATATATAAAGATAGCTATCTATACTAACTGGCTATGGAAGCCTTCAGCACAGGGAATAGTTTGTTCTAGTCTTCAGGCCAATAGAAGTTGAAACACTTTAATCTGGAAGAGATCTTGGCTTCTAGTTTACTTCCATGGCCTAATACCCTAGGGGATGATCCATGCAGCAGTTATGTTATTTTCACTTCTAGCTCTCTTTTGTGGTTAGTCAATTAGACCCATCAAAGAAGATGTACAAGTTCATAAGCACAATTCTGAGATTTTTGTTCTAGCCAAAAAAACCTTTTGTAACTTTACACAGGTCTGCCAGATAAATGAGGTTTTGTGACTATATGTAAAAATATAAACATAAAAACGTTTAACAAAACCGTAAAATCAATATACAATTTGCTACACAAGTAGCATATTGTCAGACAGAATCAATATAATATAAAAAACAGAGGGTCGTAAACTGCAAGAAATACTTCAAAATTTTCTAAACTACATCTTTCCTGAGTTGGAAACAAGTCCTAATGAAGACAATAAAAAATATTTATAATTATATTATGATATTGTAATGATTTATAATTTAATTTTTAAGACTCAGAATTTTTGTAATTTTAATCAGAAAATCTCAATATCTTAAAAATATCAACAAAAAGGGTTACAAGTACATGAACATACTTCACACCATTTATGGATATCAATGGTCTAGATTCATTTCTTTTATCTATACTTATCTGAGTTGGCTAACAGTATTAAAGCTGGTGTATAAAGAGCAACACAACAGTGTCTTTTATTTCCTCAGAGCTTTCCATTTCTGCCTGTAGAAGAAAAGGTCTGTGTTCTAAAGCGGAAGTAAGACATAACTCATATGTACTGCCACATTTCCAATTGTTCTTACTTTACTGCTTATTTAGTGTAAACAACATATACCTTTTCTGTTTTAATATTTGATATTTTCATGTGCACTGAAACATAAAATATATTTCAATACGTAGCAGATTTTTTTCTTCTTTAGCAATGCTCATTGCCAAAACTATTTTCAAACATTTCCAGGTTTTATATTTTATTAAATGTAATTTCCAGTCTAATTTGTTACTACAAGGCTAAGTATTTACATTTTACAACTCCCACATTCCACTATTCTGCATAACCCAGCAGTCTTACCTCTTCTTGGCACACCAGTAGCATTACTTGAAACACACTGGCTACAGTATTGGAGATAACATCTACTGACGATGGTTTTCTATACGCCTTTCTTCAAATCAAACTAGACTATAGCTGTCTAGAATATTGGCCAGCACAGCACTTCTCCAAAATCAGTAACCATACATATCAAATTTAACCTGATGTATTCTAATATAAACTCAAAATTAAACATTCAATATTCTATATTTTTATACTGCAGCACATACATTCTCTATCTTTTGACATTCTGCATAAAGAAGAACTGAGTATCAAATAATTATGAATTATATGCCTCACTTCACATTCCTGACATGGCACAGCTCAATCTAATAATTCAGCAGTCCTGCAGCCATAGTAAAGGTATATATCACAATCATTCTTTTTGGTGCAAGTTTGGTTATTTCAGCTGAAGAGCACAAAGAAATTGGTTGTCCTGTAACAGTATGAAATTCTATTGACTATTAATGCTAATATCATTGAAATATTGCAATTTAATTGAAAGTTCTAACTAAGTTTAATGATAGTTTGTCGTTTATAGTATCCTTGTCATTTTTTCACTTTGATAGCCTAATCTGTACAACTTTTCTCTGGCTTTGGGTTGTTTTCTTCCAAACATAGGTGTTGATAAAAGTTATTATCTTACTACTTTTTTAAAGATATACTAGAAAATTCACTCTAAATGTTATTTGTCTTAAAATATCTTCTAGTGCATGGCAGAGGTAGCACTGGATTCAATGAAAATCCAACCAGCTTCTGTTTCCCTCCAGTAGAACAAAAATTAAAACAAGCACATGGAAAAGACCAAGAAACAAACAACAAGGAAAAAGAGAATGTGATACAGTGATCTGAACTGATCTCAGGAGTTCACATCCTTTGGCAGTTTGGCTTCTGTGAATGACTTACATTGTTTTACTCTGTTACTGCTGATTGTACAGTGTTGCAAACATGAGGTGTTCACTTTGTATTTTGAGACATTGTATGACAAGGAGTGAAGCATAGATTCCAAATTTATTAGAGAGATATTTCTTCATGACAGGGTCCACAGCTTCAGTTCTGTAGAAAAGACTATAACCCATCAACTTCTGTTCTCACTGTGATTTATATCTGGGTTTATCTTTGTTTCTGGGGAGTCATTTTCCTGAAATCAATACTGAGACTGGAAACTTAAATAATTTTTTTTTCTCTCAGTGCTATCCTTTCATCTTCCCTAAGCTTTTTGGAGATTAAAACAATATATACTGTTATCTTGAGGTAGCCCATAAAAGTACCCATAAAAGTAAGCTTTTCTCATTTTTAAATATGAAGTACTGTACATACGTTGTGTAAGCAAAATTTAAAAGCTTTATTGGACTTGGGAGATCAATATATTCTTTTTCTTTGTATCTCCTCTTCTTTGTAACAGAGGAATTCCATCAAGAGCATCATAGCATCCAGATTAACAATCAGTTGCACAAGAGTAACCAGCTTTGATGCCTTTCTTCATCTGAAATCTGTGACTGAACAATTTAACAAAAAAGAGGTAGCAATAAACTTAGAAAAGGATAGAGCCTGTAAGGTAAGAAGACACAGAACTGATACAAGCACAAATAGAATGTGTTTTATAGAGTAGGATTAATTAGTGCAAAAGTTACCACCAACAGGTAGAAGAGGTAGGGCAGGGAATGTTCAGTAACATGGAATTCCTAATAAAGTTTTGAGCTGTTTAAACATGTGAAGTTGTCAAGTTCAAGTATCTTTTTTACCATTAGATTTTCTAGTGTTAAATGTTATCCAAATAATATTGTGATTAAAAAAATAACTTGCTTGATTTGTAGACAAATTTATAGAAAAAAAAAAACCCAGCCAAACGGTTTTCAAATTTTATTTGCTCATTTGCAGAAGTTTCTTCCCCAGGTAGATGACAATAGCAAAGAAATGAAAGAAAGAAAAGAAAGAAAGTATTTCCTCAAGTTCTACCTACATTATGTGTTTTTTAAAAACTGCAAATTTTCCATGAGCCTTTTTCAAATTATTCATTTCAAAGTGAGAGGATAGCAATAAACTACACTGAAAAAGATATCCCACTTCTGTAAATCAGTAAATGGTGTAGATGTTACATAACTTGTGTGCTTCTGTTACATACACTCAGATGTGATGTCATCCCAAGAGACTAATAATTTAGAAAGGAAAAGATTAGATTTATTCCAGTACCCTTTTCTAAAGTCACTTAAGTGTCATAGCTTATGCACAAGTAGAGCATAATGGGATGCTGTTTCTATCAAATTCCTCTCCCCCCAAATGAGGTTTTAGTGTAAAGTTAATTACTTGCTCTCTACTGAGCACCAAATTTAAAAATTAAATTCACAAAGCATGTTTACAATTTCTCTTGGACAAGAAAGAAGTGCTTGAATACTTGTAATGCCTTGATATGCTGTAAGTAGTAAGCTAATGCTGATACAGAGTTTTCAAAGAGTCATTGTCCATTCCTCTATTACTGAACATGAAAAAGGTGGGATGATAAAAGCTTGTCTTCTCTTTGCATGTATTGGAAAAGCAAAATAAAACAGATTTTAAAGAATAAAATTTCAATGAAAAAGATTTAGAGAAAGAAGAAATAAAATGAAATTAAAATGAAAAAGCATGTTATTTCAGAGCGAACTGATACTCACTTTACTGAGTATTGAATAAAACCTTATTGTACGGGTTTTTTTCTAACTTCCTTTTAGGTTTTTGTTTGTTTTTTTTTTTTTAATGGCCGGACTGTGAATTCAAAAACACGAAATAAGATTTCTTCTGACATTTATGATAGAAATTTCATAGGTGCAAATGCTAAAAGAAGAAAAGAAATAAGGAATAATTAATACAGATATCTTTTATTTTAAAAAAAATCAATAAGTGAATGATACATTGTTTCTTTTACTCAAAGTGTGTCCCTTTTAATCACAACAGCCCTTACAGTTGCATATTTCAATACCACTGCACGTCAGAAGTAAATCTCAGGAAGCACTTATCTGCCACATGGAACCTTGCCATGTATTCCTTATTTCAGCAAAAGTTTCTTCATGCTCTGGAACATCAAGACATACCAATGTAGCACCCTTTGTTTCAAATTACTGAAAAGCTTTTCACTAGACCTAGCAGTTCAATTAGTTTCAGAGGAACTTTCAGTAGACCTAACAGCTGCAACACAGTTAAAATAACATCGTCAACATGTACTGGTTTCATTAAGAAGCTTTTTTTTTTAGCCACTAATTTGTTTTTATTTCCATTACCTGTTTCTTAACTTTTGTTGATGGTAAATCTAAAAAGAATATTCTCTAGGGAGAGGATAGTCATTTTATTTTATGTGCCAGGCACATCTTAAGATCTTAAGAACAGAAAGAAATTATTCAAATATATGTGCATAAGAAGAGAAAAGACCAATCCTTGAACTGTCAAATCTAATACAAAGTAAAGCTGAGCTAACACTGTGAGGACTTGCATATACATTACCAAGCCTCCTTGCTTTCTATGATTTAAGGAAAAGTTTTTTGTCTGAATGGACCTCAGTTCAGTGATAAGAACTATTTCAGAAATTCAGAATCCTCCCTGTATTGCAGTTAAGTGTACTTTTGCCACTCTATTCAAGGAATTAGGTTGCTGAGTGAGAAACTCAAAGTCAAATACCCTTCATGATATCACAAAGTAATACAGTAACAATAAAGCAACATGAAGCATAGGTTGAGGCTTTCCTATTTCAGAGATAAGAGAAAGGAATTAAGTTTTCACTGTTACCTTTCAATTTTTTTCAGTGAAAACCGAAAACTTGTTATCACAGACAGAAATCTGAATCAAATTGAGAAAGTACTGTAGAGGTTTGTGTATACAAGCCTAAATTGCAAATGTTTATATAGTCTGCATAACCCAAAATTGTCATATGATCTAAGAATAGCTGGACTGATAATGTTCAGGTGAACTAAAATGTTCTATATGTTCCTGCTGAAACCTATGTCAACAACATTTGACAAAATTTAACTCAGTAAAATTTTAGTTACTTGCAATTTTTGTGTAAAAATTACCTAGTCTTAATGCACAAGGTAAATCAAACATATTCCAGTAAACAATCATTTAAAACATTATTTTATATTAACAGACTCTATAAAATAATTTAAACTCATTCCACATATTATGGTGTTTAATTAAAAAGTACTTTATTAACAAAAATATGAAAATTTCAAAAAATTCTGAAGTCTCAAGAAATAAAGTCTTGGAATATCTCCATGGTTGCCTACGAGCTTGTTGGGGTAGTATCTCGCCTTGCCCTCGATCCTCTCCCCTTTTGGGAGGCGGTACGGACTCTGGCGCCCTGACTGCGACAATCTTCTAAAGTTACATTTGAGCTGTGTTCTTATATATAGTAGAGCTGAAAGAAATAAACATAAATCTTAGTACTTCTACCCCAGAGCTTGGTGCAACTGAACTGTATGGTGTGCCAATTTTGTTATAATATTTGTCTAAACTCCCTCAGTCTGGAAAGAGAGGAAAAAGTGATTTAAAGTCTGGGAGTGATAAAATCCAGAACTCCAGAAGGGAAGGATTTAGGATAAATAAATTTTTGTAGGTAGATGCACATGAAGGTGGAAAAAGGTTTAGAGAAAGAGGAGCATGATGAAAAGAGAACTATAAGGTAGAGTGCGAAAGGACGAAAAACAAGTCAAAGTCACGAGTGGGACAAGAATTTCTTTGTCTAAGAAAAATCTTACCTTAAGCTTAAAATGAAATGTTTCTGATTAGACTGTTACTTTTCTTTCAGTAAACACCTGTGAATTAGAAATCATCCTGTCTCCACCTAAAGCCTTTCCATACAGTCTTTTACTGTTATTACTTACTCTCGTTAGTTCAGGGTGTTGGTCTGTGTGGGAGATACTAAGTTTTTGACTCTGCTGATGAAACCTATCGGGAACTAATAAGACCTGGATTCCAGAGCTCAGTGTTTTTCTTCAGCGACTACTCATATACTGGAAGTTAATACTATTCTCAAACCTATTGTCGGATTTTGTATAAATTATTTAATTAGTCTGCACTAAAAATAAGTCAATAGGAAGATTTATACTGATTTCTTCATTCACATGATCCATTCTATAACTTGCAGAATAAGATACCCTAGATAGAACAAGAACTAATCAAGATTTCTGACATTCCCAAGTAGAGAAGAAAACTAAAGCCAAAAATCCTTTACTTCTCACATTCTACTCTTGAAGAGGCAAGTCACAGAACCACTTCTTAACTTGCTATACATTTAAACAAAATAGTTAATGATCTTGGTATTTCAAAACAAGTGGATCTCTTTGGAAAAAATATTTGTCTGCAAGAGTGCTAAGATCAGAATGGAGAAATTATACTTCCATATCTCTGAAAAAAAAATATTCTGAAATGAACTTTCTCCTCATTCCTATTCACATGGTAGATTTTATGAATCATATTTTGAAATACGTAATTTTCCACATAGCTTAGATAAAGAATATATGTTTAGCTTATTGTAGCAGACTTCAGTATAAGGACCAGATTCCTAAAACTTTGAAGTAACAAACATCATTAGAGCTAATGCCTAGGTAAATCTGAACTACTGCCAAATTTTCCACAGTTTTTGTGTTTTAAGGGGGCTTGATTTCAGGAATTTGGTCCTAGTTTACAGAAAAATTTGGGACCCAACTATAACTCAATCAAAACAGCCCTTAGTTTTCTATATTTTTTCTAAATACTATCTATATAATTTTATTAAAAAAAACCAACCAACACCAACCTGAAAACACACAGCTCCTAGTCTGTGAAAACTGAACATGTTAAATTATTTTTTAATGCTAAAATTTTACTGCTTTACTATACTTAAATTATCCATGTGTAAAAGTGATAACATTTTTCATACTGAAGAAATAGGAATGACAATTTTCTCACTGAATATGTCTCATGTAATTGTCAGAACATACACATTAAACATTGAACTAATGATCCCCCGAATCTTACAAGCAAATATGTATTGCAGCTCACAGGACAGAGAAATAAAACAGCACAAAAGCTTTCTGAAGGGATCAAAAGCTCAGCCAGTGCTTTGCAACCCAGAAAAAGAGTGAAATACATCCAGATGATCCCTGGAAGTGAAATAGTCTTCACAGTACAGATAAAGGCACAAGAATTCTAGTTATTCTGCTAGTTTCAAGAGGAAGAAATTTTTTTCTTCCTCAGTCTTTCATGATCATTCTAAAAAAGTGCTCAGATTAACATAGTTTCTCTTGGGATCATTAATCTTTGATCCATCAGCCTTAATTTCTAAAAATGGGAGCTTTGTTTTCTGTAATAGGATGCAGCCTCAACAGATTTTAAGAACAAGATTAACTAATTTACAGAAAATAAATATGATTCAGCAAGTACTGTAAAGTCAGAAGTGGAGAAGTATTGTAATATTGATACTTATGAAGTACAGACTAAATGTCTATAAATTAGCTCATGAAAAATAAAAAATAATCTGATTTCAGATTAAACAAATTTTGTGTAATAAGGCCTCATTCTACATTCTGAATAATACATTAAAACAAGTATTCAAGTGCTGTGCTGATAACCTTTAGATCTGTAGTAACATTTTTAATGATTTTTGTAATATTATTTATTTAGATAGGTTTGACTTTATTAGGCAAAACACTGTAAAATATGTCACAGATGGATGAATGTTGGCACAAGCTATCCAATATGTGAAACTGTGTAGCTTATGTTACTGTGCACTGCAATGTACACATAATAATATGCTTTATATATAAATATATATGTAAGAATATTCAGAAACATTCTGATAGACCAGAGGTTTTGTCATAGTCTTGAAAAGGATCCCATTTCTACTGGCCATTTCTAGGGGAATAAGGGTTGAGGTATTTCTATCCGGGTAAAGGATCTATTGATTTTTTAATAACTGAATTGGTTGAAATACTCTAACCACATGAAAAGACAGTTTTTTCTCCTTGATCTAATGTGAATCTATATAGCCTCTTATAGGCTAATATACAGCTGGAAAGCATTCTTATGTCAAAGGACCTTGGGGTTCTGGTGGACACCAACTTGAACACAAGCCAACAATGTGTCCTTGTGGCAAAGAGGGCAAATGATATCCTGGGATACATCAGGAGTATTGCCAGCAGGTCAGCAGAGGTGATCCTTACTCTCTGGTCAACACTGACGAGGCCATGCCTGAAGTACTGTGTCTAGTACTGAGCTCCTTAGTACAAGAGAGACACGGACATACAGGAGATAGTCCAGTGAAGAACCATGAAGATGTTTAAGGGTCTGGAGCACCTTTCCTGTGACAAAAGGCTGAAAGAATTGAGTCTGTTCAGCCTAGAGATGAGAAGGCTCAGGGTGATATTATCAATGTGTATAAATATCTGAAGTGAAGGTAAAAAGAAGATGGAGCCAGGCTTTTTTCAGTGGCGCTCAGTAACAGGACCAGAGGCAACAGGCACATGCTGCAATGCAGGAAGTTCTGTCTGAACAACAGTAAACGACTTTTTCACTGTAAGGGTGACTGAGCACTGTCACAGCTTGCCCAGAGAGGCTCTGGGGTCTCCATGCACAGAGTTACTCAAAAGTCATCTGGACATGATGCTGGGTAATCAGCTGTGACTCTGCTTGAGCAGGGGGGTTGAACCAAACAAGATTCAGAGGTCCCTTCCAACAATTCTGTGATTCTGTTATTCTCTGATTTTATAAATGCAGTTTTCAGAATTTTCAAGAAGTTTGTAATTTTTATGTTTATTAATTTTATTAGTGAATATAATAAGATGTGGGCTTGAAAACTGATTTGAAGATATTGGAAGTTAATTAATTAAGTCACTGTTAAAGGGTGAATTGAAATAATTCACACAGAGTTAACTGGACACATTATAGAAAACATACATGGTTCATCATCTGACTTAGGCACCTATAGTGGGTTTGGCTAAGAGCCAAACTCCCATCCCACTGCTATCTCATTTACCTTCCTCAGTGGGACAGTGAGAGAAAACAGGATGTCAGAACTCATGAATGTAAATAAAGACAAATTGATCACTTTTCAGTTACTGTTGTGGGCAAGAGATTCAACTTGGGGAAAACAGATCTAATTTGCTGCCAATTAAAATACATTCGTGTAGTGACAAACAAAGACAAGTATTAAAATAACACCTCTCCTCCCGGCTCTCTAGAGTTCAACTTCACTCCTTAACTCTCAACTCATTTAGCCCACTCTGAGCAACATAGTGGGTAGGGGGCATACACAGCAGTTTCTTTGTCGTTGCTTGTCTCTCATACCTTTCCCCTGCTCCAGTGTTAGCCCAATGTCCCTTCAGGGAAAAAAAACTCTGTTCCAGCATGGGCTCTCCATGGGCTGCAGTTCTTTCAAGAAATACCCATCTGCTCTGGCATGGGGTACTCTATGGCCTGCAGTGTGTATATCTCCTCTGGCATGGAGATCTTCTCCTCCTCCTCCTGCTCTGACCTTGGTGCTCCTTCTGCTGTTTGTCACTCTTTTCCGTTGTTTTCTCTTTATTGTTCCTTGTTGCTTCCATTTTAGCATTAAAAAGTCTTACTTTAGATTTTAATATTAAGGCCCACACTAAACATTTCATTAACAGTACTTTCCAGGATTGGGATAATTTGCTGCTATTATAAAAGTATTTTATTTCTTTACATTTTACTTTGTCCAAAGCAAAGCACTTAAAATGAAATAACAGAATCTGCTGGGGGAAAAAAAAAAAGTCAACGTAAGCTTTATTATTAGACTAAACAAAGGATAGGAATAGGATTATTTAATTTCATTTTATTAATTCATCTGAACTTTTATTACAAACTATTTTATTAAACTGTGGAGTTATTTTTGTATAAATTGAAGAAGAAAAGGAACAAACACAGAGAAAATAATTATCTTCTCTAAAAGTAACAGGACTTTATTTCAGCAACCTCAGATTCAAACTATAGCTATATTCTGTCACTTACAGCTTCAGAAAACATTTCTGGGGTAGTTTCAAGGCTATAACAGTTTGTAATAATCTTTTGTAATTTTCTGTCCTGGCAGTGATTAATAAAATTAAAGCCTCTCTGAATGAGCTTTTATTTCACATATATTGTTAAGTTGAACAAGAATCTGAGTTTTAGGGCCAAATCTTTATTCCAGAGACCATCAGTAACTCTACTGGCACACTTACAGCCAGATGAAGTAACACAACTATTTTGAAAATAATCATAATGTGTAATAAGACAAATTTCACCTTGAGTGAAAATCTCTTGAACTCAGGGCTAACCAATATTGAATTCAGCCAAAAAGACCAGGTAAGTACTTGACTATTTTCTTGGGCTCTCAGTGCTGGAAAGGTTTATTTTCTTTTGTTGATATAGGACCAAGGATTGAAATCTGCCTGTAATAAATGATCATTTGTTAATTTTACTTCACCTGAAAGTATTACCCCATCTTTTAGTTTGTTCTCTGTTGCTGTTCAAATGAATAGCTATATAGTCCTTACAGGTTTGTTCTTGTTATCAGAATTATGGAGCCATCAGGTTAAAGAGGCTTAGATAAAGTCACTGAGTTAACAGCAACCTAATAAAGCAAAGGCAGATGCTTAGAAAATGGATTGTCATATTTTGTGTAAAAATCTAAAAAGCAAGAAATGAAGTTCCTATTTTTCAACTAGCATGTTTCCAAACTAGTAATTTCTACAACAGCAAAGTATGAGGATTGTAGCCAGCCCCAGAGAGTCAAATTAAACAATGCCTCTTACAGCAAAGTCCATTTTTTTCTCATCTGGTTTATTTCTTTCCACTGAATATTATCCTTCCATCAAAAAGAGCCCCTGCAAGTCTAGCAAGACCTGGCAATTAGTGAGCTAAAATATATAGGAGATATTTCTTCTTGGTAAATAAAGAAGTAATTCAAAATGCTAAATCAAATAAACCAAGGAAAATGTGTGCTCAGAATCTTAATTGCTGTTGTCTGCTGTCCTTACTTCTTCTTTGGGAGGGTAAAATCTTTTCAAATAAAAAGAGTAAATAATGAAGACATTGGTGTCATATCAAGAGGGGATGGATAACAGAGAATTAGTCTAAAGACATTCCCTAAATGAAAAAAAATATCCAAAGCAGCTTGGCAGAGGAGAAGGCTCAAAAGATGTATTTATTTGAAAAATATTCATGTCAGGAAGCTTTTGACGAGTAGTACCAAAAGGACTAAGGGAAGAAAAGGTGCTAAAACAAAGAGAATTTTTCATTTAGTGTGGTATGTGCTTAATATCCAGCATCTGCTCTTGCCAATTGGCAGAGTCATTAAAAAAAAAAAAAACAAAAAAACAAAAAACCAAAAAAACATCAAAAAGATATCTTTTCTTGCTGTCTGGAGTCTTCCTTCAGATCTTCACTAAAAATAATGTTTTCTACTTTTCAGTTTATTAACAAAAGATCTAAAAAGATCAAGGAAATGCATCAGGGCTTCAACTCTATTATATCAGTGACCTTGTAATTCCCCTGACAGATGTGTTTGAATATTCTGATGTACTCCATCTGATCACAGGCACATCAACAGTTCACAGATAATACTTCCATCATACATACATTGATTGTGAGTCTATTCTATCTCACCTTATCATGTAAAATATTCTGAGTATTTAGAGATAAATCTCTGCAACATGAGTTTATTGAAGCATATGCACTTACATAAAACCAAAAGATCTTCTGCATTTATTTATCACATTTTCTCGTTATAACATTCATTGTTTTTTACAAAACAACTGAATATATCTAATGTTTTCCCATAAAGAAGGGCATGCACTTACATACTGTTTCTTCCTTCAAACATCAGCAGAGCTTTGTTGCCATATACAAATAACTGAATTTTTCCAGCTAAAATAAAAACAATTCTATTTTTTTTTTCTGCAATGTTGTCATGGGGAAGTAGCCAACTGAAGCTTACTCACTCCTCTCTTTAATATATGTGAAATATTCATAGAGCAAATGAAGTATCACATTTTTTCAAAGCAAAGTCTGCTTAATAATACTTAAATAATGATATGATTACTCTCTAAATGAATATGAATTACTTATTGCTAACTACTTTTTCAGTAATGCCAGGTTTAATTACATGATTTACAGGACATAAATAACAGAATATGGGAACAAAGAAAAGGCAGGGATAATGTTGCCCTAGCATATGGCCTGCAAACGCTACACAATTACAATCTTGAATCCATGATGAAAACACTTAAAAGAAAAAAAAAACAACCTAACAGCCCTCTGAATTGCTGGGTCCTGAGCTGTGGGCCCTGACTTGGAGTTGACCTGTGGATGAATCACAACCTAGCATAATGTTTTGTTTTCCCCACTGACTTCATGTTCCAGAGGCACAACCTAGCCCACCTGTGTCTCTGTGTCTCTGCTTTCACCCAGGTGGTCATGGTTGGGGTGGTGGGCAAGGCCAGGACTATATCAACCAGGAGCTGATCAGTTGGAGGAGGTTCCTGTTGGGTGTGGCTTCTGGTGGGGCTGACTGCATCTTGCTGAGCTTTCTCGGTGATGTCCTTCTATGTGAAGGGCTATCTTTGCTGTGTCCAGCAGGTGATGCTATTACCACATTAGGCAGTGGGGGAGCTGGGCCCACAGGAACCCAAGGCAGGACTGTCTGAAAGAAGACTTCTGAGGGGATGTTGCTGAGTTCAGTGTTGGCCTGTGTGATCAGGCAACTGAT
>JAVSBS010021382.1:0-24675 GCA_033124195.1 Coracias cyanogaster
GGTTTATTCATGGATAACAGCTTATACCCTACAGTATTAATACCTATTAAGTTAACTGACTGGCTGGTCCCTGTATATTCTAGTCAGTTCAATCTGGGCAACAGGATGATTAACCTTTACAGCTGTGAACACTTGACAGCCTTAAGAGACCTTTTTCTACCTTAAAAACAAATAAAGACAAACACATATAGGGAGGAAACAAAATGTGAAATTCCCTTAAGAAATACAACCTTTTTGCCCCCATAATAGTGGAGTGGTATCAGGGGTGTATAGAAAATGTAGTCAGAGAAAGTCTTTAAACTTCTGCACAGTTGTATGTAGTTAATATGGCAGGCTGTGACTGCCTGACCCCCTGAGCTTAAGGAAGCAATCAGCTCTGTTGTTGCTACATGAGAAATGATGCCCTTACATCATTAAAGGCCGAGATAATATCTGAGCCAAAATTTGGAACCACTGAAGAGTCAGATTCCCAACACAAGCAAGAGATGAAATGCTGCTGCTTCAAATGTTTTTGTTCATTACATGCTACAGCAAAAATTAGTGTGAGAACCTGGGAGAATTCAAAGGATTAAGACAACTTCAGAAGTCCGGATAAAGGGATTTTCGTGCGTGTTAACGGTATGCCTCTTTATCTGCCTAACTAAAAGAAAAATTGCAACATTATCCTTGAAAACAAGAGTACGGCTTCCCCAAAAGCCATCTAATAAGATTATTTCTCCAGCTCCAAGGTAATATTATGCAATGTCATGAGGCATTTGCTGGCCAGAACAGAAAACTTGAAACGCACGGCCCTATTTCACGCCAGGCGCGCAGCAGCTGCCCCTGGCTTGCACAGGCAAGAAAGCAAACCAGCCCGGGAGAGGCTCATTTTCGCCCTTCCACACCTCGCTAGGGACCCGCTTTGCACGGTGCGCCCTGCGACCCACGCCGAGCCCAGGAGCCTCGGGCTCCCGCCGCGGCTCGGGCGGCAGGGACGGGACGGGACGGGACGGGACGGGTCAGGTCGGGGGCGCGGCAGCCGAAAGCCCCGCGGCCGCAGCGAAACCTCTCCGTTTCCGCGCACTGGCAGCCAGGGCGCTGCCCCGCGCAGCCGCCCTGCGAGGGGAGGGGAGGGGAGAGGAGAAGGAGCCGCGCCCCGCGGAGCGTTACCTGCGCGCCTCTCTCGGTTCCCGCGGGCGCCTTGGGCTGTCGCGGCGGTGGGTGGCGGAAGGGGCCGCGGGTGCGGAGCGAGGCGGGAAGCCCCGGGGGGCGTTCATAACTCCGGCCCGGGCCGCGGTGAGGGGAGCGCGGCTCCCCGGCAGCGGAGGGAAGCGCGCATCTCCCCGGCTGGCTGGCCGCGCACCTTACGCGGCTGCTGCGGCGGCGCCGGGGCTCCCCCGCGGCTGAGGGCCGGGTCCCGGGGCGGGGTGCCGGTGCCGGGCTCGGTGCTCGCAGCTCGCCCGGGCGCTGTCGGGGTCGGGGCTGGAGCCGGAGCCGCCGTGCGGGCGCGATTCGGGAGGCTGCTCCGAGCGGTACCTGGAGCCTGTTATTTCAGCCCTTCGCGGTGTGACAGTTAGAGTTTCCATGGAAATACAGGGAGACTGTAAACAAAGCCGCCCTCCCCGGGATTTAAGGGACGCGCTCGGTGTCTCGCCCGGCACTGGGGGCTCGGCGCTCCGCGCCCGCGGGAGGCGGGAGGGCAGCCAGAGCACCGCCCGCCCTCGCCGTGGCTGGAGCAGAGCTCTGCTGGCGTTACCCGTCCTGCTCGAACGCCCTTCAGTTTTTAGCATTATTTGAGAACAGGTGGGAGGTGATGGATTTCCCCGAAACAGTTTTTCCTTTCTGAGCCGAGTAAGTCAGCTCTTACAGAGGCAAATATCTGAAGGGTGGTGCTAATTTTGTCTGGGCCATCAGTGGGAAGGCAGGGTATTCTTTTTAAGTGAGCGATATTTTAAAGTGTAAAGATTGATGGGTATGTCATAGCACAAAGCATGAAAGGACAAATTCTGCTGTTCTCACCAGCTGCTATCTTCTAGCGCATGAAGAGTCATTGATCATAGTCCAATTACAGGAGTACTGGAGAACTGAGTGACGTGCAGGTCGCTGGGAGCACAAGTGGCGGAATCCAACACGAAAATGTAATGGCTTTTCCATTTGCCAAGGCACTCCTTTGACAGTTGATATTAGCAGAGCACTGCAGAAAAGCTGGCAGTATAATTAGCCCGTGAAAGACTGTACCGCACAAAGACAAAACAGCTGGATCAGCCACATTACAAATGAACTTTCAAAGAGTCCAGTTTGGTTCCTTATTTAACTTAGGTTAGAAAAATACTCATTTTAGGGTAAATGATCACGGAGCAATTAATCTTAATCTTAATTGGATGAGCTCAGGATGGTGAGGAAGATCGCCTGCCATCTTCCTTCACCCGCTTCTGCATTATTCACCACCCACTGCTGGTGAATCACTGTATGTGCAAGTGGAGCACAGGGAGCTGCCAGGTGGAAGTGATGTGCCAATCCATCTCATCGTTTTAAGACAGCTCTCCTGTTAGTCATAAAGGAGAAGAGAATTTATCCTTTTTAGGGCTGAGCAGCTGTTCTTAGCATTTTCGACCATCTTCCCACATAACACTGATGGCTTTGGAGTTTTTCATGCAAATATTTGACATGAAGATAGAAACCCACCCTGGTTCTAATCTGCAATGGGGAGGATTAAGACCATCTCCCAGGGCATGAATTTACCTGAGTGTCCCTTGTTCCAGGTAAACTTTACATATTGCTGATCACACGGCTTAAAGTGGAAGTTCTCTCCTGGAAGGAGGGAAGTGTTAGATGCACTGTATCTTTCTGTGAAAACTACAGCAGATTGACATTATCTTTAAAAAAAATAAATCTAAATTTGCTGGCAGAGGCCACAGGTGGGAAATTATGGTTTCTTGCATTGTACAGGTATGATTTATGTGGGATGTCACTGTACCTTTGTAAAGGCACCAACAGCCTACCTGCACATTGATGATTTCTAGCAGGCAGTTACCTACTACAGTTTTCCAAACAGCCTCCAGAATTTACATGCTTCATAGCAAGAGCAGTCAGTAAGGCAACTGTTCCTTCCTCAAAGCGATTTTCTCTGAGAATAAAATATCATACTTGTTTTGTTAGTTGTCTTATTTCAGGAGAGTTCATCAACCAGTAAGGTACTGCCAGGTGTGGGTTTGTTTTGTTTGTTTATTTTTCCACTTGGGCCTGTAAATAACATCAGATTTCTCTCAGCTGTATTTGGACAGTTCATCCCTGATACTTGCATACCTGAGAGGCAATTACTATTCAGGCTATTATAATTTTTCCTTGTTCCTGTTTGTGCACCTCTGTCTTGCCAGTAATACTACTGAATAATAAAATAGGTGATCTAGAGATAGGAAAGGTAACGGCATTAGAGCTATCTAGTGTCAGGACTGACAACAGAGAATAGTACAAGTTCACTAGAAACCAGCCTCCATAGAGTTGTTGAAAACAAAGGAGGAAGTAAGAGATGGTGGAGATACAAGATGCCTGTTCTTGAGGGGCTGAGGAAAAAAAATGGTGCATCAGAGAGAGAAGAGTGGGATTCCTGGGTCAGAAGGGCACAACAGAAAAACAGAAGAGAACTCTGTGTTTATATGAATAGAAATTAATTTTGGCATGTTTCTTACTACATTCCCAAATGTATCTTTCTTTTGGGAGGATCATCCCTATATAATAGAAAATTTAGAATCTAAAGGCTGTGAAAGACATGAAGACTCAAAGCTCCAAAGGAAGTCAGTGATGATGAACGCCACAATAAATCAAGGTCTAACACACCTAATGTCCAAATTTCACAGCATGCAGTCTATCATCCTGAGTCAAAGCTTGCCATGAGTCAAGTCTGATGGTTATTGTAAAGTATACTACCAACAGAGCACCTATGCATAGGCGAGACAATCTAAAATGGTACTACTAAAATGGTTACTACAGAGCTTGAGGCATTTTGTGAGATACATATAAAGCATTTCTGTTGGTCAAAATTTTTCACACACATCAACCCAACTGTTCATCCACCACAGCAAACTATTAAAGTATTATTACAAAATACTATTAAAAATACCACTAATATCTGGCTTCGGTATGGCCCAGCCCTTCCACACATTCTTACCTTGCATAAGGCAGCTAGGCATGAAGGCAGCAAACCTTGGACTGCTAAAAAGTTTGCAATGGTTGGGATGTCTTTGTGATAAAAGGCAGGACATCTGACAGCTAATAAAATACTTCCAATGGTGAGCACATAATTGATCATTTTTGCTGCCTAACATGTGTCATCACATTTGTTGACTGGTGTTGTACACATTGATTATTAATGTCCCTTCTGGATGATCATGCTGAAGCACAGGGCCTATTTCTGCTTAATCTGAAGCCAGATGAGAGTTTGTGTATGAATGTCCACGATTTTGAACCCATGAATGGACAGAGTGGGGTAGCTATAGCAGAAAACTCAGTATTTTAGGCAAGTGGACATAATTTAGGTTATATCTTGAGCAGTCTTTAAGCAGTATTGCATATAATTAGGACAGCTTTACACTAGTTTGGCTGTAGTGTTGAAAATGGTACTTCAGCAGCAAGACTCTCAGCAGAGATTAACCACCTAATTATTCACACGGCTTCCTTAGGTTCCTGACATTAGCAGTCAAATGAAGTGTTGTTAATGTTTAGTGTCACTTGCAGCCCTTGCAGAATAAACATGCTCTTAGCCAACACAGTTTGTTGCTATTCTCATTGTATTCAACAGCAAAGCACCTATTTAGTCTGCTGATGACAGACTTCTGCCCCAAGGAACGTGAGTTCCCTTATCTGTGAATGGTGTAATGTGAAATGCAAGTATTTCTATGGCACTGGCATCAAAATGAAAACAACAAAAATAAAGTTAAAAAAAACTTCAGAGAGTGTTTCCATTCATTTCCATAGTGGTGACTTCAGTTTGTTTTACATACAGTAGAAACCACAAATGATTCTCACGGTGTTTCACTTGGTGGATTTTAAGTTTCAGAGAGGGTTTGCATTGCCTGAACACATGACAATACATTGTAATGAAAGTGACAGCCTCATTTTATAACATCTTTTCGATTTTTGAGAGTTACAGTGAGAGAGAATTTTAGTGGGTTGATCTCTTGGCATATTTTTCCATGTGTTTCTTAAAAATGTCTTGTTCCCTTCTCAATGCTTTTGCTTCAAATAAATTCTGTATTCTTTTACTCAAGCTGTTCTATTTCCTTGGTTGAGATACTTGTGCTCTGTTTATTGTACTTATTCTCTTTTTGCAATGTCATGCCTTCACACAAATAAACATAAGCACACAAACAAACACAGCCTTCCAGTCCAGCCTGCCTGTGATGGAAGAGGATAATCTTTAACACAATGGCTACCTTGCTATTCCAGTGTTGTTGTCTGATAGTGAATAAGAGAGTATCAATGTAGCTAGATATTCTCGGAGAATATCAATAGAATAAGAATTACTGAGGCATGATTTGACATCTCTGTGAGCTTGGTGCTCCAGATGGAGACACTAAACTTGGTGTTGAGACTGAAGGTGGACAGAATAGCTAGGAACTCCTAAAGCCTGAATTTTCTATGGAACATACCCGATGCTATGCAGTATTTACTGCACAACCTGTGTTCTATACAGCTATAATGCAAAGGGATTGACAGGATCCTGTCTCTGTTTATTAGAGTGATTATTTATTAGTGTGGTTTAGTGCTCATATGTATGTGAAGTGCTTCAGAAAAGATTAACATGGTTCCAACAGATGGAGTCGTCTGAGGTGGGCACACAACAGTATGGCAGAACAGGAAGCTTGTAGTAAGACTTGGTTTATAGCATGTGTGTGTGTAGTATAGCATACATGTTTGAAGGACTAAGTCACTGAGGCAACCTTTTCCATTGCTCCACTGCACTATTTAAAGCCTGACTTTGCATCCATCTGCTGTATGAATAACTCTATGAATATTTGTTGCCATCACCTGTGAGTTCAGGTGACTGACACGTAGGATCTATCTTTGATCTCTTATAGGTAATTATGATATTTACATAGTATAAAAAAGTTATTGTGAGGCTTGCTTTGCCTGTGTTTATATGATGTTTGAAATTCTTGTATATACTAACCATTAAAATGTAGAGTACTGTGAATCATTTCATTTGCTGCTGAAATGGAGATCCTTGTGACTAATAACGAAATGGAGGAGAAAGAAGATCATACGTGTCTGAGACTTTGGAAATTTCTGTGGCAGAAACAACGGCATTTCTCTATTTGGATTTTGCTAGGGCAGCAAATGAATGGCTCTGTGGTAGATTCATCTATTAAAAATAGAGCAGGATGGTGGGGAACAAACACAAAACTAACACCCATCCCTTCCCAAGCTCAACCTCATTCTTTCCTCCCAACTATTCTATGCTCTCACCCCCCTGGGCAGCACAGGCAATGGGGGTTACAGTCAGTTCATCAAGTCTCTGCCACTCTTTCTTCTTTATGCTGTTCCCTTGGTCTAATGTGGGGTCCCTCCCACAGGATAGAGTCCTTCACAAAAGGCTCCAACGTGGGTCCTTCTCACAGGCTGCTCTTCAAAAGCAACTCCAGCATGGGTCCTTTCTGTGGGGTGCAGTCCTTCAGGAACAGACCGCTCCAGTGTGGGTCCCCCACAGTTTGCAGTTCCTGCCAAGAAAACCTGCTCCTGTGGGGGCTCCTCTCCATGGACCACAGCATGGATATCTGCTCTACCGTGGTCCTCCGTGGGCTGTAGGAGAACAACTTGTGTCACCATGGTTCTCACCACAGGCTGCAGGGGAATCTATGCTCTGACACCTAAGACACCTCCTCCTCCTTCTTTACTGACCTTGGTGTCTGAAGAGCCAGTTCTCTCACATTTTTCTCCCTCCCTTCTCACAACTGGTATGCTGCATTTTTTTTACCCTTTCTTAAATATGTTATCACAGGGGTACCACCAGCATCACTGATGGGCTCAACTTTGGCCAGCAGTGGGTCCATGTTGAACTTGGCTGAAAATGGCTCTGTCCAACATGGAGGCAGCTCTTGGTGTCTTCTAGCAGAATTCACACCTGCAAGCCCCCGCTGCTACAAAAACCTTGTCATGTAAACTCAAGCCTTTTATTCTGAATTGATCCTAAAATTGTATCTCTGTTCTGGGTGCCTGTTGGCAGACAACTACAATTCTGTATCACAGAATGCTTATTTTAATTTTTGGAATAGACATCTTGTCCACATAGGTAAGAGCATTGCAGGGAAGTAGTGGGATCATCCTGCCATAGAAAAATACTTTTTCCCTGCATAGTAATATGTCTATTGCCCCTAAAAACCTCTGTATTGGACAATAATTATCTTTTTTATTGTAGTGTGGATGGATCATTCCACATCCATAGCAGCGAGAGTCCTCAGTTCTATATGTCCTACAGCGTCACTGCTCCAGACAGAAATACTCTCCTTATGGGATCTTCAGCTTAGATCTCTGCCTGAGTGTATTCACCTTCACTCTGCTCAGATGGAGACTGGTGCATGTTAATGACCCACATATGACTGAAGTTCTTGAGAGGCATTATACACAGCCTGCACTTACCTTCTGGCTGCTGCTCTTAAAATGCCAGCAGTGCCCCGGCTGCTGTTTTATAGCAACCTTGAGGTGCGCCTGCACTTTCCTTTCTCACATCAAGGACTGCAGTTATAATGCAGGTGAGCTGAGCTCCTGGAAATATAATGTAAACATCTACCTCAGTGCTGAGTTCTGAAACCTTCACATGAGGCTCATTCTGCAAAAATATTACAGTCATTTATTATGCACAACTAATTTTTTAGCTATAAGTAACAAGGTTCCTCACTTGAGAGTTATCCACAATGTAACAGCATCACCATCTAATAGGAGTATGCCTGAAGGTAAGAATGTAAGAGCATGTAACACTTGAAAAATTAATCTGGAGCCTTGAAAGAGGTAGGGCACTTCTGTTTTCCAAGAAATCCAAATTCTTAATACAGCCTGCAGGGTTTGCCAGGGCATTTTCAAAGTGCTACTTAAGTTTATCTGGGTAATTTCTCTCGGACTTCCAAACTCACTGGATTTTATACCCATTGAAGTAGATCTTCTGCAGCAGTGCTTTTTGTGAGTGAGAGAGAAAGGTATTTCAGGATCATGAAAAGAGCAAATGGAAAAGAAAATTTTCCATTGTAAAATTATTTATTATAAAAATATATATCTTTTTAATTTTCCATTATGTTTTTTAGGAATTTGTTCAGCAAACAATAAACTATCGTCCTATAGCTGGTAGCAGTTTGCAGAGCTACACATGCCAGCCACATGAGAAAAAAAAAAAAGCCTGGTTGCTGGAAACTGGAGTTTCCAAAAGTAGAAGAGCTGGCCAAGGCAACAGCCACCACCTTCCCAGCTCTGCATCTCAGCATGGAGATCTGATCTTTATCTTCAGGGGTCCATTTTCCTTCCAGCTACCTGGAATATCCCACTGCTCTTTATGAACCTGCAGAAATACCCTTTTTTTTTTTTTTTTTTTTCCTACGGGTCATACAGGATGATGAACCACTTGGCTGGGATGAATCTGAAAAATACACACAAGGCCCACAGTGACAGCTGTATTTTCTTGATGTTTGCTACTTTATTTACTTTTAAAACAGGTTCTTACTGCTTCTAGTTGAAAAAAAAATAGCAAGAACAGCATTTGGACAATTCTTATTAACCCAGTCATCACTCTTCGTTATAAATACAGACCAGAAGCTAGTTATACTACCCTAGAAAGCCGAACCTGAACTTTGTAACTTGCTCTTTATTCTTAAAATCGCCTCGCCCTCGTTACAACCAAGGTTCTGTTTCCATCTTTCGTTTAGCCACGAGGTGGCAATAACTTGCAGCCAAAATGCTGAAACAGTCAGACAGCGATTTGACACTGTCTCCTTCCTGAGCTTTTACCTGCACTCTCCTCCCTCCTCTTTTGTTTCAATATTTAATTGCATTTATTTCGGAATTACTAGGCAACCCACCCCCAGATGTGTAATTTAAAGGTGATGTGCTTGCAGTGAGATTTCCAGGATCTGCTTAGCAGTGCACCATCATGTGATACTGGGATAAGGTGGAGTTCGGCTTTAAGGGGGAGTCACCAGCCTTCCTCACCAATCTTTGGGATGTCAGTTGGAGGAATACCAGAGGATCCTTCCCCTTTCCCTAATCCTTCTTCTCCATCTAGCCTCCTGAGCCAGACCCTGAGCAGATCAAAGACGGGCAGAGCAGTTGCAAGGTGAGTTTCCCCTGCGGTTGCTTTCCCATGACTGTGGGTGGCTGTGTGCCGGTTAGGCTGGTGTTTGCTTGCTCTCTTAGGTGCAGATGACCAAATCCCAGGGAGAAGTAGGATTCAGGTTGGACTTGAGTGTGCCTGAGTGAACCATCGGCTTGGGCTGACAGCATTTTGTGCTTCCAAACAGTTTTAGTGCTCCAGTAGTTTTACAGTGCAGTTTCAGTCACCTCACAGTACGGTATTTCACCCTTTCTGTTGGTGCTAAAGTTTTGACCAAAATCATTCTGGAGAGTTGGAGGTGTGTTTGCGATGGGGGAGACTGTGCAATCACCTAGAGGGGTCTGCAGAGCTGCGGGCTCTCAGCCCCCCCATGCCAGCACCCAGGGATCTACCTCCTGGCTTGGGAGTTCATGGAGTAGGGGACAGGGAATAGTGCAGCTGGCCAGGAGATGCAACTTCATCTCTCCCTGATTTCTGGTCCATTTTGGAGAGGTGGGCAGGGAGGAAGGAGTCCTTTTCACTTGCCAGCAGTGCTGTGTTTCTGAGCTGGTTCACAGCCAAGCTCCTAGGTTGCATCTCTGCTATGGGAAGAGGCGAGAGAAGGAGAAGCAGTCGCATTTTCTGGTTTTGAGTTTCATATTTAATAAATAAGCAAAAGCAGAGCTTGGCTAAGGGAAAAGAAAAAACAATAGTCTAAAACCTAGGCTACCTCATTGCTGGGTGCAGTTTGGTCCCAGCTGGTGAGAAAACCTACCCTTTTCACTCCTTGCAGGACACGGCTCCTTGCCCACTCTGCTCCTGCCATCATCCTGTCGAGTCCCAGGGCTGGACAGCCTCATGCTGTACAAGTGACAGGGGAGATGATGATTAAATCCAGACATTAATTTTCGGGCTGGGGTAAAGTCATACTGTTGGAACCGAGGAGTTCTGGATCTCTGCATCAACCACACACCTGCCCTTTGGGTAAAGTACCTAATTCTGGCTCTGGCTGAAGCGATGCTTCAAGAGGCCCTGGGGACAGAAGGATCTTTACTGGATCCTAAACCAGACTTTGTGGACAAGGGAGACTCAATAAATTTAGTTAGCAGAGGCAGCAGATCTGAGAGATAATGCTCAGCCGCATGCCTAGTTAGATTTAAAATCGAAGTTGCCAAACCTCAGGCAGAGATGCCTTTTGTCCGAAGTCACTGATGTTAATTTTGGCAGTAAAATGTCACTCTGAGGCAAGCTACATTGCCTTTTGTGGTTTCACGTAGCCATATGGTGATTATAAAGAGCCAGCAGAGCCAGCTGAGGTGAGCTCATGATGCCAGTGAGAAGACATGGTATTGGCATGGTCATCCTTTGGCTGACCCTCAGGAGGAGCTGGAGCTGCAAGCCCAGCCCTCCTGTGCTGGCTCTGCCTCAGTGAGGAGGCAGCTTCAGCTCTGGTCCCCAGCACGCAGCTGATTAAAAGGATGTCTGCCACCAGTAACAGACAAAGACAATTCTGCTCTGGAGACTTAGACAGCATGGAGATTTGTATTGAGTGTCGTTTAAGACCACAAGCTCACCCATTCAGGGTAACTTTTAATGAAGCACATTTTAGCTGTCAGTGCTTTTACAGTTTTTGTGATGAGTGCTGTATGGAGCCAGGTTTTAATCCCACTTGTGTGAATTTTAAGTGGCATTACGTTCATTACCATAACCTAAGGTTAAGTGAGCAATAAATTTAGCTCATGGGAGAGTGGGCAGAGGGAAAGTTCCAGATTCAGTGCGGCTGCTACTAATGGTGAGTTGGAGTAAAGGTATGTCAGGTTATTTGATTTCTTTCTTTTATTTTCTGGGTTTTTTTTCCTCCTGAACACATAAGCCTGAATTTCTCTGATTTTAAAATCCAGGGCCTTGCAAAAGGGTGGTTATTTAGACATGCATATTTAGGCATACCCATTGTATGGGTAAAGAAATTTTCTGCAGTGTCTAATTTTTTGCTATTTTTTGTCTTTTGTCTTGTTTTGTTCTTTCTTTGCTGCACAGCTCTGCTAGCTGAGATTAAGGTGTTCAGAGCTCCTGATTTGCTTTTGATTCAGTGCCAGCGCTGCTGTGGGCACTCAGCCGCTCAACATCAAGTGTATGTCTTAGGAAAAAAAAGAATGCTGCAAGTTCTGGAGTAATTTTTCCACCTCTCCCATTAATCAGATGGGCTTTTCCTCCTTTATGCGATGGCTGGATAGAATTCTTCTTAGGGAAGCTTGAGACAGCAGACCTTGGCCCATTGAACTTGTGAAAAAGACATGTAGAACATCAAGTAAAGGCTGAGCTAGTGGAAGACTGAAATTTCTTCTCAGCTCCTTATTTCGTTTAACTTGTGCTGGTGGGAGAGGGCCAGGAAGGGACCTCATCCCCCCACTTGCACACCTGCATTTCGAGCCTGCCTTCTGCCTTGCTGCTGCGGGGCTGCACCCCTGGCTCTCACCTGGGACCAGCCACCGCCACCCTCCGGCAGGGCTCCCCCGGCCACGGGGCAGCTCGTCCCATCCCACGGGGCAGTGAAGCAGAGCGGCCCCGCTGCAGGCCGCGGTGCCTGGCCCGGGGGTGACTGGCCCTGTGGCCTCCATTCTGCCCAGGTGGTGTGAGGGAGATGCAGCGCCAAGGAGCGGGTCCTGCCAAGGGTCTCCTGACGATGGGTGCATTTTGAACTCCAGGAGCGGTTTGGATGAAAGCGGCGGCGGCTGTGAGTGTCATACAGGGAGTTGGAAACAAGATGAATACCTCGATTCTTGCTCCCCTGGGAAATATTTCTGGTCACCTGAATTTTTCGGAGAAGAACTCGCAGATCTTGCCGTTCGAGGATGAGGATTGCCACGTGCCATTGGCCATGGTCTTCACTTTGGCCTTGGCTTATGGGACTGTGATAATTCTGGGAGTTTCTGGGAATCTGGCCTTGATTGTCATTATTTTAAAACAAAAGGAGATGCGCAATGTTACCAACATCCTCATTGTCAACCTCTCCTTTTCCGATCTTCTAGTGACCATCATGTGTCTTCCCTTTACCTTTGTGTATACATTAATGGACCACTGGATTTTTGGGGAGGCCATGTGCAAATTGAATCCTTTTGTCCAATGTGCCTCAATCACCGTCTCAATCTTTTCTTTAGTCCTCATTGCTATTGAACGCCATCAGCTGATCATCAATCCCCGTGGCTGGAGGCCAAACAACAGACATGCCTACATGGGAATTGCTGCCATATGGATTTTAGCCACAGCTTCCTCTTTGCCTTTCCTGATTTACCATGTGCTAACAGATGAACCCTTCAGAAACATAACATTTGATGAATATAAGGACAAATATGTGTGCTTGGACCTGTTCCCCTTGGACACTGCCAGGCTTTCTTATACCACGACGCTTTTGGTGATTCAGTACTTTGGACCCCTTTGTTTTATATTTATTTGCTACCTGAAGGTAAGAGAGAACCCTCTTGCAGTATGTACTTCTTTCTGTCTGATCCTTGCAAAGATGATGGTTGTAGGTTAAATTATCCCACATGTTTCTCTTTGTTGAATTTCCTGCAGATATACATACGATTGAAAAAAAGGAATAACATGATGGACAAGATGAGAGACAGTAAGTACAGATCCTCTGAAACCAAAAGGATTAACATCATGCTGATGTCAATAGTGGTCGCATTTGCAGTTTGCTGGCTGCCTCTCACCATCTTCAATATCGTGTTTGATTGGAATCATGAAATTCTGCCTGTCACTACCTGCAGCCACAACCTGTTGTTCCTGATTTGCCACCTCACCGCCATGATCTCTACCTGTGTGAACCCCATCTTCTATGGGTTTCTTAATAAGAACTTCCAAAGGGACCTGCAGTTTTTATTTCATTTTTGTCATTTCCGCTCCCGTGAGGAGGATTATGAGACCATAGCCATGTCCACCATGCACACAGATGTTTCTAAAACCTCTTTAAAGCAGGCAAGCCCAGTTGCATTTAAAAAAATAAATAGTGATGACGATGACAAAATATAGAGAAGTAATAAAAATTCTGCACCAAACTACTGGAAGTATGATCGCAGGTGTAACTTGTCTAGGCACAAGCACAATTACATAACAAGTACAAAATGGGTACGCTTTTTTTCTTTTTCCAAGGAACTTTGATTGTTGTCACTTTGAAACTTTACGCTTATGCATTTTTGCTTTTTACTGCTGTAATGTTCACAGCAGTTATATCTGAATCTTATTATACAACATAGTCGGACCTGCTACTACCTATGGTTTTCATCAGCTGTCTTTTGTTCTGTTTTCTTTGTACAGCTATGCGCTTTAGCACAAAGATATAGTTATTGATTTTTTTTCAAAGAAGTAGTTCCCAAGAGTGTCCATCTAAGACCATTAGAAACAATATGAACCACAGGGAGGCTTTCACTACAGAGGACACCCATCCCAGCATAAAATTAGGACAGTCTTATTTTTTTAATTCGGCTTTTGATCCATGTTAAAAACCTGTAAAATCAGTGTAGGCACACAGAAAATGATTCTGTGAATCCTGTAGAATATGTTGAATGGGGACTTGCTGTTGTCCCATTCATAGAGGCAATTCAGGCTGTAATCACTTGGGTTCAAAACAGGATTAAGAGATAAATTCTGTTCTCATTTATGACTATAAAACCCTACAGTAATTCCACAGAGTATGATGGGATAACTCTGATGTTTCACCACAGCAAATGAAAGCATAAATGGGCCTTCAGTCCCTACTGATTACATCTGATTTTAATAATATAGGCTTTTTAATTTAAAAAACGCAAACCGCATTTTCATCTGCCATCACTGACAGGAGTTAGTGTTGCTGGGATGAAATGTACTATCTGTCCCAAGCCTATGAAACATGTAAATTGTCCTTGAGACCTATGTCTAGAATCTAAAGGGAGATGGGATTGTTCACTGTCTGGACAAGGTGCAATTCCATCCTTGCAGTGACGGAAAAAATCAGTTCTAGTATTAAAAAAATACACTTTAGCTACCTAAGTCTTTTCAACATAATTACTGCTGATCTATATAAATTATGTATAGCCTCATAATATTCTGTGTTCAAATGCAATGGTATAAACCTGGATTATCTCCAAGACAATGGATGGTTTAATCAGGAGGATTAAATTTAAAAGGAGGATATGGATATAATTTGGGTGTAATTGGTATGTTTCACTTCCAAACTTATAGTATCCACAGTTGGGTGAAGTGCAGAAATACTTGCCAAATATACACAATAGAGCTCTGTGTGTTATTGCTTAAAAACTATATCCTCTAATTACAGGAAATACACATGACTGTATCCCTAGATGAGGGAAACTCGTGTAACTTGACTGCTATAAATGAAACTACAACAATATCAGCCAGCTGAAGTTCTGTGTCATACAGTGTACTTTGCTGTATAATCAATGCCTTTTTGAATAATCGGCTTTTTAAAATACAATATAGACCTTACTTTCTTTTAGCAAGGTCACTTTAAACCATTTTGGCAGAGAAGAGGGTCTTTAAAATGGATATAAATGCAAATGTAGCATAAATGAAGTCTGACCTGATATCCTTCTGAACAAAAAGATCTCATGATGTGATGGTGAATCTAGTTTGTTCTCAATTTGACATGGATAAATACCTAAGAAATTAAAATCATTTGGTTCATCAGTATTTAAAAGTCAAAACCTGTGCCTTGTGCTGTCTTATAAATAGTGTAGAATATTAAAGTAGCAATGTGTTATTGTGCATTATAATTCCATGTATTTCTCTACTGGCAGATAATTTAATGAAAATGGAGGTTTATGTGGTTGAGAACAGAGAGGGAATGTAGAAAATGAATTATAGACAGAACTTTCTTTCAGAGCTTTGCCCTTTTGTATTTTATGACATTTTCCTTTTCTTTGTGGTTCTCTATGTAGCATGTTGCTAATAGTTTGACAAGTCTCCTGAAATTATTCCCCTGTCAGTTATGATAATTTTCATATGCTAAGGGGTGTGTATTTTCAAAGAGATGCAATGTAGAAACCCAGCCATGTTTCTATATCAAGAAGGTCACGGTGAGTTTTTCCCATATGAAAAAAACACAGTGAATTTTATGGTTTTCCCCCATTTTTGAAAAAAGCCCTTTCTTCCAGTCCAGTGGAAGAAGAAAACAGAATTATTTGAGAAAGTTTCCAGTTAGCTTGCTGGAAATTTTTTATCAGATTGATTAGGTGTTGGAGCAACTTTAGAGGAACCTGCTGGTGCACCGAGGCCTGAAACTGGTGTGTCCTACAATTTGGAGGCCTCCAGTGGGATAGAAACATAATTCTTCCTATGTCAACCTTTCTCCTGTGTGAGGTACGGTCTCAAATCGTACAGCCCATCTGAAACCATCTCATACTATCATCTCCTGAGAATGCGTCTCAGATGCTTTTGCCTACCAATGTCTGATCAACAAGGTGAAGGGTAAGTAGGAGCATTCCTTCAGCTCACCTGTGTTAAGCTCAGGAGCTGTTTTTGCACTGCACTTCTGTCCTAGGATCAGACTTATTTTATGTGTTTCCTCACTTCCCTGCAAGAAGCCTTTCTGAGCCCCTGCTAAGGATGCAGGCTAGCACATCATCATACAAATAGCCTGAAACAACAGTGGAAATGAACACAGTGTAAAGAGCGTTCAGCAGGAAAACACATTTGGAGAATTTCAGAGGCAAAATCATTGCTCTTCTGAAGAATTTGTTGCAAGGACAAAGCTAAAAGTAGTCTCTCCGAGGTGCTGCCCTGACATCTGCAGGGTGTAGATGACATCTACTGAGAGCAGTATTTTTGTCTTTGGTTTCATGACTTGTCACTAGAGTCATCAGAAGCCGCTGGAGACTTTCCACTCCTGACACCTGGTGTAGTGGTTTAACCCCGGCCAGCAACTAAGCACCACACAGCTGCTAGCTCTGTCCTCCTGCCCCAGGTGGCATGGGGAGAACTGAAAAAAGAAAAAAAGTAAAATTAATGGGTTGAGATAAAAATAGTTTAATAACAATAATAATATCAATAATATAGTAATAATAGTGAAAATGGATATAGCAAAAAGAGGGAGAAGTAAAATGCAGGAAAAGACAAGTGATGCACAATGCAATTGCTCACCACCTGCTGATCTATGCCTTGGCCTTCCCAAGAAATGATCCACCCCTCCCAGCCAACACCCCTCCCAGTTTATGTACTGGGCATGACATCATATGATAGGGAATACCCCTTTGGCTCCTTTGAGTCAGCAGTCCTGGCTGTGTCCCCTCCCAGCTTCTTGTGGACTCCCAGCTTCCGCTGGCAGGGTGGCATGAAAAGCTGAAGAGTCCTTGACTTAGTGTAAACATGACTTAGTAACAACTAAAAACCTGCCTGTGTTATCAACATCATTCTCATACTAAGTCCAAAACACAACACTGCACCAGCTACTAGGAAAAAAATTAACTTTATTCCAGACAAAACCAGGACACCTGGCTACAACACTAATCCTCTTTTTTACTTTCAGGGCTCCAGCATGGCTTCTCATCCTTCAAGTGCTAAATTTCTTTACAGGATGAGCTGCTGGTTTTTACGCTTCTCTGTCATTTCTCAGTCATTCTGTTTGATATTTGTTCCTCCTATGTGCCATTTTGTCAAACTGCCCACACTTCAGCACATGCTGATTCCTATCTCAAAAGCCTGAAGATCCCTCTTTTTCTTTCAGACTGGTAGAAGAGTTTTACTGGCAGGAAAACAGAACAATGAGGAATCTATAATGTATCTTACTATTTATGTGCAATATATATCACATCAAATCTACAGCCTTAAATGACAAATGTAAATATTTAATAGCCTTAAATGACAGATGTAACTATTTAATAAACATTAATATCTGCTTCATTTGTCAGTTATTTTATCATCTTAATCTCCACTTTTATCCATCACAGACATTTAAAGGTTCTGCATAATCGAAATACACTAGCATATTTGTATGTCATCTTAATACACACTTCTGTATTCCCATATTGCTTTTTTCACATACCTTTTGATTGTGTCATTCTCACTGTGTACAGTAATCCACAACTTTCACATCTTCATTAAGAAAAAAGGATAATAATAAAGAAGCCAATTAAATCCTTGCTTTTGGTAGTCTAGGAAAAAAAATGGATATTAAAAAAAAAAAACCAACAAATCAACCCTGTTTTTTTTCCACCTCATTAAAAAATCAGATTTAAACCAGGAACAGGACTTAACATGACAGGATCTTCCAGGTCACTTGAGCTTATGCTCGCTGCATCTCATCACTGATGAAGGTGTGAAGGGCCAAGGGTTCATCTATTCTGACTCTGCTGTCTTGCAGTACAGTACCAGCTATTATTAATAGATTCTAAAAGCAAAAGTTGATACTGACTTATCTTCAGACTGTAAATCAGCATACATTAATTCAGGCCTGTTCATCAAATTCTGATTCTGACCTCGGGAAAGTGATCTGAGATCAATGAAACTGGAGAATTTGCTTATATTTAATTATTTGCCTAGGCACGCTACTGAATGAAAGTGCAGTGTGGAGCAGTAACTCACACTCTTTCCTAAAAATCAGATTTTCAGCTTATTATAGGAATGAATTAATGACATACAGCTTTTCTCTGGATTTTCTCTGGAGCTCAGTGCCTGACCATGCTTCAGTTTAAGGCTTTGGTTCAGACTAGTCTTAATTCCTTGGAACAAAGAATTTACCAAACCAGTGTGTAGGGAATTAAGACAATAAGGAAACTTTTTTTCTGTTCTTATTTTTAAAGCATATGTAACAGTAGGAAACATGAGTTTAAATAATACTTCTGTCTGCAACAGATTTAATTAATTCGGTTGAGTAGAAAGAGTAGAGTAAGAATAATTATAACCAAATGATAAGTTTTATTGACAGCTGTTTCTTAGCTGAAGGACATTTACTACTTCAAGGATATTTACAACTCGAAACTCTTACCACGCTTTCTTCATTCTGGTGTTATGTAGTATGTGGTATCTGCCTCCCTGAGTCATTACTAAATACCCAAGTTATTACTAAAGTAGATGAGAAAAAATTCTTTCCTTCTATCCATGTTTTGTAGAATTTAACATGTTTGAGGATTACATGTAAGAGGAAAAAATATGACCAGTTTTAGTCTCTTACACTTTAATCAAGCTGTGGCCAGAAATAACTTCTATTCAATGTTTCTGCCTGTGCAAAACAGTGTTAATGGTCTCATTGAAGCTGATATTTCAAAGATTAAGGAGGGCGTTCACAAAGACTAACTTTGACTGCAGGATGGCAGTTTTCCTAGCCTCCTTCAGTGGCAACCTGAGGGCACTCACACCTGCTCTGCTCCAGATGCTATGCATCTACCAAAATGTCGTTCCATACAGGCCAGCTTCTAGGGCCAGCACTAGCCTAGTGACTACTGCCTCCCTGCCTCCATATTCCATGATACTTCTGCTGTCACTTCATACTTCATACCCTTTGGCAGCTGGTTTCTGAGAATGTCATAGGAATTTGTACTCTGAATTTGTAAAGTGCCCAAAAATGGGAAGATTCAACTCCACTCAGGACAGTACTTTAAATGGTTTTTTCCATTAAAATTATAGTCTGACAAGTTTCTGGTAGGCAAGTTTCTCAAAAATTGCACTCCATAGAAGCACATAATTTACACGGCATATGTTGGAGTTATGTCCATACAGAATATTCAGCTCATTGCAGTAAAAACAACAGCACAGCTATTTTCTAAAGATCTGGGCTGATGATCTGCTTATCTGACACAGATCAGACTTAGTTGCAAGAAATTTGCACTGGATGCAAATATGTTTGACATAGCTGCACAGATGAGGCTCTGCATGGTTAATTAACTTGCCACAAATTACGCAAAATTTCTGATATACAGAGAGTTTGGAAAAGAGCAAAAAAGCAGAACATCCAGATGAAGCCTTGATGCATTCTGTCAGATATACACAAGAAGACTCAAAGGGAGACTCAGCCATTTATTTATTTTGGGGGCTGACAAACTGATTTGTAAAATTTTTGGGAGCAAAGTGGTGGTCAAAAAAGGATATGTGTTAAATAGGTTCTCTGCTCATGTTTTCAGAAAATAAATACGGATCTTTATAAATGACTCTGAAAATGTATTTCAAGATTCTTCACCTTAGATTAATCTAGGTCACCTTTCAAGATGAAGGAAACAAAATGTTATTGGCACAATCAAAAAATAACAGCTTTTCATCTCACCCACCCACTGCACATAAGTCCCCTTGCTTTCACTTCTGAGCAACACAGAGAATGTTTGTTTATGGCAGGATGAGTAACCTGATCAACAAAGCTCTCCATGTCTTTCTTGGTTTGTGTTCACACTCATACTGTGCTGCTGTTTTTCACTTTGAAATCTTTTTTTTTTTCCCCTACAAGTTATGACATTTCTATTATGTTATTTATATTGGTTTTTAATAAAAGCTCTCTGTAGAAAGACGTTCTTGAAAGATCCTAGTCAATGTGTGCTTGAATATATGGGTGGAAGACCATACAGGATTTGTGTAGAAATGTGACTGGAAGTGTAATAATGTTTTGGGGGTAGAGAAGTAGAAAATATATTTGTTCCTTACTGTTACTCAGCCCTTTTCATTTAAAGCTTTTGTTATCATTTTAATTCATGTAATCTAAATGTCAGATAAGTTTATGTATCTAGTGTTTCCCCTTGGTGACCAGCCTCTGGAGACATCCTGCTAGTAGGAGACACTGGGTAACACAACTTGTTTCCTTACCTATGGTCCTCATGACTGCCTACAAGCTTCTCATTGTTTGTAATATACTTGCAGATATATATGCAAAAGTGTTCACTTCTTTCTCTTTGAGACTCATGAATGTTGTACATTTAAGAAATTTCATAGATGGGACTGGATTATATTTTCTGATTTTTTTTCCAATATTATTATGACTGTAACTGTTGAGGCTCTTCAATGAAGCCTTGGTTTATTATCATTTTGGGAACAGGAGTAGTCCCCTGGATGTCAGTCACCATGTTCATAATATATGGTGGTTATAATTAGACAGAAGCTAAAGCAAGAGCCTTAAAGTGTGACCTAAGCAACTGCAAGGTGAATGGAAAGCCTCCCATTGACTGCAGTGAGCTTTGGGTTAAGCATTTAAGTGACACTAAGGTGCAACACGTCTGAAGTTCTGCTTCCTAGAGAGGGCAGCAGGCCATAAAAAGTGACATTTTTCTATCTGTGTGGGCTCAGCAGAGACACAATTCCACAGTCATCCATGTCAGTCCAAGGGACATATCAAAATGTTATCTTCAGGTGATACTTACGGTAAGGTTACCCTCTTAGGTTCTTCTGTGATATATTCTGATATATTCTATTTTCTTAGCATAGTTACAAATTAAATGTGTCTGCCAAGCTGTCTGGCTTACTGATTTAAACCAATTTGCTTCACAGAAAATTGAAGAAGGCACTAGCAATTCTAAATGTAGTTTTGGTTCTTGACAGGTATATTTATTTATAGATTTCCACTACTAAAGTGTGAGATTTGTTTATTATTATTATTACTGCTGCTTTTTTTTCACTTTATATATATAAAAAAAGATCACTAACAGCTGGACAGCATAGTTTACATTTCAAATTCACTCCAGGCAGTAAGGAATCTCAGCCTGCAGCGAAGTCTGTGGATTTACCTGGTAGTGGTGCTCCTACAGCAGGAACATCAGCAATCACGAATAAAATCACTGCAAATAGTTGCTTACAAAACGCTATCTACAGAATTAGGTAAGAGCACCTTTAATTCAGCATACAGAAGCTTGAATTTAAAGACTAATGTTTTTGTGATGGAAATTATGCATTCAGATAACCCAGGGACTTCATGAAATTATAAAGGCTGAGCATGGTCATACTCATATTAATCCAATGCTGCAGTAACATTTCTCACATTGCTCAGAAGATTATGGTTTAGATGAGGTATAGATGAGGTGGGTAAATGAGATCAGTCTGTGAAGGCTGTTTGATTCTTTTAGGCCCAGAAATTTTACATTATCTAGGACCAGGATAGCATACTGAATATTTAACCTAGTGTTAATGAAGTGATGTACCTTGGCTGTCTGTTCTCCCTACCTTTCCTTGGCTTTGGAATTCCTTCATAATATGCACTCAGAACTGACAGATTTGCCAAAGGTTTTTGAGGGTGAAATGAAACTGGGTAAACTGAGCATGTGTTCTTTAACTTTGCGTTAAGCAGGACACACATGTTATAGGTGTTATCATCTGAGGTATTACATGCTACACAGTAAAATATATGTGTTTAATATAACTTAAATAAGCATTTTAAAATAAATGAATTTTATGTATTTATAAAAAAAACCCTAAACCTTTAGCAATTCTTACGTTTAGGCCGTGTTTTTGGAAGGAACAAACCAAGCTGCACCAGTTGCACAGCTGCGCTGGCTGTGCAGCTGGTGTTGACCCACAGGGTTTTTGTTTCTGTAACCAAGAGATGCTGTCTGAGGATTGGCATCTGCTTGGGAGAGATGGGATGATCCACCTCACTAAGTGAGGCAAAGATGTCTTTGCCAGTAGGATGGCTGACCTCGTGTTGCATGTAGTGATGGATAAATTTGGTAAGAGATTCATTTCCTTGTGTTCTAGTAGGTCCTCAGAGATTAGGGGGGCTAGAGGCGCCTGGACTTGTCTCTTAATAGCTACGCCAATTATTGCTGTGACTACAGCTCTGACACTAGATGCACAAACATCCTGTCTTCTGTAGGTCTGGCCACATTTAAAAGAAGCAGTTGAGTGCATGAATAGTACGGTTTATTCATATGCAACATGCACAGATTCTTTAAGATTGCCAGAGATAAATGCACTAAGCTGCAGAATAGCTCTAAAATATTATTGCAATCACAAGCTTGATTTCCCGGGAAAGCACTCGGCATGGCTGAAGTCGCAAATCTTACCAAAAGGTGCCCCTTCCGGGAGGGTGAGGAGAACAAACCTGTCCATCTGCCCCTACAATTCGGTGCTGAATTCTCATCCCCAGGTTAGGTCTGAAATAGGGGTAATATTTATACCTTGTTATCTACTATTGTGCAAAACGTGGGGGTAGGACTGTGGCCAAGCTATCATTCCTTGTGGTCAGCCTTTAGCAGCTGCACAAAACGTTTATAACTCTTGAACATTCCTTGGTCCTCCTCCTCTGGCAGGCGGTACGGACACTGGCACCCAGACCACGACATGGTATAACTTCTATGAGAAGCAGGTAACTGCTGCAACAAGCGGGAGAATTGAACAAGTGGAAGAACAGGACCATGTGACCTCTGTCCCGCTTTGCATTACTCCTTGGTGCCATTAGGTCACAAACCGCTGCACCTTCACCCAGCCTCTGTGTCTGTTCTAGTTACCAGGTGTTTACCAGTAATTTTGAGCTTTGGAATTTTCCACTCTTTTGTGCTTCCAACACCTGGTAAGAGGGTCTTTAAACTGGGAGTGAAGTGAGATGAAGAGTACTACCAGTAGCCTATGAGGGACTGATAGACAGGGCTAAGAAGCAAAGGGCCTGGGGTGGTGTGAATGAAGGCAAAGACAAAACCAATAAAACAGGGCTTAAATGGGGTCACCTCAAGCATTTGCAGGTAAGAAAGGAAGTGCCTACAATATACTAATGTGGGAAAAATCCCCAGACCCTTTCTCGGAAATTGATATGCCAGAATGCCTCTCTGAAGTGCCTGTACGCTAGCGTGTGCAGCATGGAGAATAAATGTGAGTAATTAGAGATCTGTGTGTGATTGCAGGGTTATGGTCTTGTTGGGGTCATGGTGATGTGGTAGGATGGCTCTGATGACTGGAGTGTTGCAATGGAGGGATTCAGGCCCTTCAGGAAGAACAGGACAGGAAGACGAGGAGGTGGAGTTGCCGTTCATGTGAGAGAGTGGGTGGAGGTGATGGAGCTCTTCTGAAGATGGATGATGAGTCAACTAAGAGCTGAGGATTAAAGAACAAACCAGTATGGGTGACACAGTAGTGGGTGTCTCCTACAGGCTGTCTGATCAGGGAAACAGTAGATGAGGCCTTCTACAGACAGCTAGAAGAAGCCTCATGTTCACAGGCCCTGATCCTCATGGTGGACTTTAGCCACCCTGATACCTGCAGGGCATAAACAATCCAGGAGATTCCTGGAGAGCATTGATGACAACTTCCTGACAGAAGGACTAAAGGATCCAATGAGAAGACACGCTCTGCTGGACCTCCTGCTTTCAAACAGGGAAAAGATTGTCAGGGATGTGAAGATCGAAAGAAGCCTTGGCTGTCATGATGGTGGAGTTCAGAATCCTAAAAGGGGGAGTGGGGCAAAAAGCAAGATCACAGTTTTGGACTTTAGGAGAGCAGACTGGCCTCTTCAGAGATCTGCCTGAAAGAGTCACATAGGATAAAGCCCTCTAGGGAAGAGGAGGCCAGGCAAGCTGGTTGATATTAAAGGATCATCTCTTCCAAGCCTGAGAACAGCCCATCCCAAACAAAGATGGCAGAAGGCCTGCATGGATGAACAAGGAGCTCTTGGGAAAACTCAGCCATAAAAAGTAAGTATAGTTTTTAGCAGGGGGAGGAGGGAAGAAGTGACAGGTAGTAAAAGAGGAATATTATGAGAGGAATAGAGATGTGGCTTGAGCATGCAATGATGGAGTTAGGAAAGCCAAAGCCCAATTAGAGCTAAGTTAGGTGTGGGAAAAAGGCAATAAGAAATGCAGCAGGAAATGGAAGGCTAGGAAATATGTGGGTCCACTGCTTAATGGGTCAGGGACCCAGTGACACAGGAGATTGAAAGCACTAAGGTAACAAAGTCTTTACTAGCATTACCAGCCTTCAGAAATCCCAGGATCTGCAGACCAGGGACAAAGGCTGGAGCAAGGAAGGTATACCCGTGGTAGAAGAGGATCAAGTTAGGGTATACTTAAGAAAACTGAATATAAGTTCCTTGGCCTTGATGGGATGCAGCCTTACCTCACAGAGATTGAACAACTAATTCTGGAAACCATTTCCAGGCTCATAAAGAAGAGGAAGGTAATCAGGACTAGTCAGTATGGGTTCCTAAAGGGGCAGTGAAGTGCTGGGGCCTGAGCCGTGGGCCCCAAGTTGGAGTTGACCTGTGAATGAGTCACAACCTAGCAGAATCTTTTGTTTTTCCTATTAGTTTCATGTTCCAGAGGCAGAATCTGGCTCACCTGCTTCTCTGTGGCTCTGCCCTCACCCAGGTGTTTGTGGTTGGGGTGGTGGGTGAGGCCAGGGCTATGTTAACCAGGAGCCAAGTAGTTGGAGGAACTTCTTGTTGAGTGTGGCTTCTATTGGGGCTGGCTGCATCTTGCTGAGCTCCCTGGGTGGTGTCCTTCCATGTGAAG
>JAVSBS010021383.1:0-12065 GCA_033124195.1 Coracias cyanogaster
GAACAGGAATGGAGGAGCTCCAGGAGCCCTGTCACCAGGGGAGGGGCTGTTGCGGCAGTAGCACTGCACACTAGCAACCCTCTTACCCTGGTGTTGCAACCAGCACAGAGAGCAGTGGCAGCCTGCTCCATCTTGTGCCCCTCTTGAGGTGCTTTTCTTCACAGGAGTCCATCAAACACTTCAGTGAAAAAACAGATAGATGCCAAGTAAGAATTCAAGATGTTTCAATTTTTTTTACAATCATGTTTCTGTTTTGAAAAAGAAGGGCCCTTTTTGAGCACAAAACATGTGATGAGGTGCTCTTGGTAGGCCTCTTTCCCAAGCAAAACCAGATGTCAAAGACCTGCAGTGCTTTCTGGGAACAAGAAAGAAGTGGATGACATGGAGTATCACACTATGCGGTACTGCTGAACCTACTGGTCCGTTGGCAGCTATATTCCTGGAAGAGGGGCAGTCAACCACTATCGGAGTAATTTATGCCCCCCATTTGATACTGGGAACTCTCCACTGACATACCAGGTAGCTGTCTTGTCCTCCTAACTCCATAAATATAGGGACGTTAAAGCAGAATTCAAAGTACTCTGCTATCTGTTTCCTCCTGCATAAATACACTTACAGCAACAGAAATTTACTTCAAAGAAAGTTTGCTTACATGTTAAAAAACAAAAACAACTTGTAAACCTGCATGTCCAAGCACCATCTGGCAACTCTCCTGGTAACAGAGCTATTGTTTGTTTAGGTAGATTTCTTCTAGGTTTTTAATTACACACCAGGGAGCAGCACCCCTGCAAAGAAATCCCCTGACCTCAGCCCCTGCAGATGTGAGCTGCTTCTTTTTTACTTCATTGGGAAACATGTCTATTACAAAACAAGCAAATAGCTTCCCAGTGTTTTAACATAGTTATTATTTTTTTTTGTAATTTCTTAATTTCATGGTTGAGGCCTGTCTGAGAAGGGAATATAATAACTTTATATTTCTCTTTTCTACATTTTTAAGCTCCGCCAGGGGAGGGACTGCAATATGCCCTTGATGCAAAGAGGAATTAGTGGTCAGTAGAATTTACACATGAGTTTTCCACAATAAAATCTAATGCTGTGGATCAATTTTTACCTTATTCTTTAATCCACAAAACCATAAAGACTATAAGTTTGTATACATTACATATATGTAATGTATACCAGCCCCAGTGATAAATAGAGTTATTATCTGCAAAAGAAGACTCACTGTGGTACAATCCCTTTGGTACAGGTAGAAATGATCCCACTTATACTGCTGCAAGTGGTCACAGTTAAACAACACTTACAGGAAAATGTGCAATTCCTAGCTGGGAGGCCTTAGTATCAATTTTGAGTACTACCACTACATAGAGAGAGAGATGACAATGCTAACAGCAACTCTTTTCAGGATTGAATTTTGAGTTGTATGGGAATCTGGATGTAACACACTGAATATAAGGCCAAGCCTTGTACGGCGTCTTGGTAGCACATGCTAGGATGTTTCTTTGCTTTTTTTTTTTTGTGCTTCCTGAAGCTCTCTAAGTTCAAATAAACACAAGCAGCATTTAGTTCACGATGTCTTACACAGCAGAACCTTTGCCCTGTTGCTGCCCTTCGCCTCTCCTACTGAGCATGAAGAACAGCTGGAAGTAAACAGGCACACGTCTTTGGTGCCTAGCACTGAGTCATTCTCAGGGCCACCATCACCCTGGACTGACCAAGGTCAGAACCAGTCCCAAGACCTGCTAAGGTTTCTTCCAAACTCCATTATCAGAGAGTATTTTTGAACCATGTTATTGTTAGTGTTTCTGTTAGTTCAGTGAATCTAGACATGAAAGTGTCTTTTTAGGACATCTAATCCATGTCTTGGCCAACACATCACTGTCCTCAACGGCATCCTTAAATGACCTGAAACATATTAGCATTCTGAAGTAATGCTCCTCACTGGCTCCATGCCAAAGAATAAAGCAATCTGCAGTGCGGATTTATGTCTTCCTTTCCATCTGTCTCGCACCTCCCGTGTTAACTCTGTGAACACTGCAGAACTGCTGGCCAATTAACCCCTCACCATGGTGAAAAAGTAATATTAAAATATGATCAAGCTGAACATAAGATTATAAACAGCCCCAATATGTGGGTCGGTCTCCCACAGCAGTATAATAAAAATAAAGGCAGTAGTAGCAGTGTTAAAGCATATAATAACTTCTTATAAAAAAGGCATAGAATAAATGTGAGCAGATTTTTTTGCTGGACTGAAATGAAATATTTAGTGCTTTCTTTGGCAGAGAAGTGTGAATGAACAGGGCAAGAAATCTGCCTGGACTGAACAGAAGTGCCACAAGAGGAAAGTATCACAGCAAGCCATGATATACCATGATTTTATGTGAAAGCAATCAGACAGAACCTGCCTATATAACTACACCTAGAAGGAGGACCTCTTCAGGGTGTGCCATTTGAGATTGACACACTGGATTCATTACTTTCAAATTAGAGAGTGGGAAATAATAAACCCCCTATTTTGTCCCATAAACAACTCCTAATCATCACGTTATTCCATTTTTCAGTTCACAGCTGAAAAGTGGATTTTCTTTATCATAGTTCTTATTCATGTAAAAGATAAAACCGTAAAAGTATTTGGCAATTCAGTCACTAAGACAGCCCTTTCAGTTTAGCTTGGCATTATTGCCACTTCTAACCTCCCCAGAGGTAAAAAAAATATTTGATCCAGGCTCATCTCTTTCTCTGGCTGTCATCCATGTAGCACATGCTTGAGATAGGACAAGGTCTCCATTCATTCATTCATTTGTTCATTCACTCATTCACTCATTCATTTCCTCTTACCCTCCCTCCCTCCCAGCTACTTCAGTCTTCCCTGTTCATCACACCTCATTGCAGGAATCATTCTGTAAATACTCTAATCTCAAACCCAGCCCTCTCTGAATTTTATTTTACCAGCTCCTTCTAACTGATTAGTTACTCAGAGCTGGTGAGTCATTAGCCATTACCCACTCTATCTGGGCTCTACCATACGCAGACTGTCAGCTGGTTACACTGCCTGAACATCTATTATATGTGAGCCACAGCAGTTGCTTTAAAAAAAGAAAAAAAACATAGCCTCAAATTTCATATGTAGAGCTGGTGAATTTATTTTTCACCAGGACTTTTTTTCTCCAAAGAGATAGTATTTTAAACATAAAATTTCCCTCTGATACAATTAAATGTCCCAAAACTCACAGAAAAAGTTTTTAAAGCACTCATGCTTTTTCTTTAACTGAAGCAGTTTGGGATTTGAAAACCAGAATTTGAACCATAACACTAGAGAAATTTTCAGAACAGGTCCATTCTAAAAATTAAAATACTCTACTAATTTTTTTTTTCTCATGCAAAAATATGTGATCACAGGAATTTGTTCATAATTTATGCTCAGTTCTGAGACAATAACTGACAATTTCAATTGGATGCAGAAGCACATTACCAAGGAGTAAAGATAAAGTTAAATTAGATAAATGACAAATACGTGGCGGTCTCCTGAATATCCCATGGAAAATATGTGAAAGCAGGAACAAAGGAAATTTAAAGTCCTGCATAAAAGAGTACTCCTCATGGAGTAACCTACACCTTCAGATATACAGGGAAAATCATACCAAAATAAGGATGATTCAGTGTACACTTGCCCTTTTTGACAGCCAGTCATACCTGTCCTTCCTCTGCAACATAAACTCAGCTTCTTGCTTTGTGTCCTTCCCTTGTCTCCAACTTGCTATGAACATGAGAGCCTGCCTCCTCACGGTCTAAATCTCTCACCTGCAATGGATCTCATCTAATTACAAATCCAGATCAAAACATTTCCTTCAAATTTGAAAATGCACACCACTTTCCTGTAGTTTGTCAGGTGTCTGTGACAATTTTAAGTAGTTCTTTTTTACTCAATGGGTTCAGAATCAGTTGTAAGAGGGGAATACTGGAACATCATTAACTTCTTAATACAGCTTTTTTTTTTTTTTCCAGTCAGTACAGAGCTTCAGACTGAGACTTTATAAGAGTCATGTGCCAGCCTCTGCATGAATTGCACAGAAAATACAGCCCCTGGGATAGTTTAGTGAACTGCTCATACATTTGGAGATTCCTCCAAAGAGTCATGTCTTTCTTCCTTCTTAGGTGGGTACAGCAAGTAAAGCAGATCCCTGCCAGGTATTTTCTTCTCTGGCCAATTAGGTATGAAATACTAAATATAACACACAAAAAGAATTATTTTGTCTGATAAATTCTGTGAAACTTTCATGAGAATTCCCTGAATTCTGGTCAGTAAAATATCCTGAACAACCTGGAGGAGGCTCTATGGTTGCAGCTGTTAGATGTTGCAGTTTCTTCAGCTGAGCATAAACCACTGATTTTGTAGCATGTTTATTGAGTGCATCTTCCTTGAAGAGCTCAGGGTTTGCTTTCCTGAAGTTTAGAGTGTTTATTTTGCTTTTTATCTCTCCTTTACCCTAAGGACAGTGAACTGAACCAGTTCGTGGTCACTGCAGCCCAGGCTACCTCCAATCTTGACGTCCCCAATGAGTTCACTTGCATTGGTCACGATCAGATCTAGTATCGTATTCCCTTGGGTAGGGCTGTCTATTACTTGTTTTAGAAAGTTGTCTTCCAGGCACTCCAGGAATCTTCTAGACTGCCTACAGCTTGCTGTGCTACTTTTCCATTTCTATTTATCTCCTCACTCCTAAACAACTCTTGAGAAGTATTTTAAATGTCAATATCTTCCACCAATTTTTGTCAATGATTGTACACAAATACGGTCATGTGTTCTAAAGATTTAACAGACCTGTCTTTGAAGTCACTTATGAAAACTCCAGCATGGTGTACTGAATATTTATGAGGCTGGTAATACATCCATATACATAGCAGACATAATTTGCATGCTGTAATGTAGAAGTGCATAACAAAGCAGTGAGTTTCATTAATTTAAGATTCTTTATCAATAAGAATCATGTACTTTTGCATTGTTTATTTTCTTTCGAGTTTTGTAAAGAGAGGCGGAAGCTTTATCTGTTAACCTAATTAGAATGAAGTTTATATTGTTTGCAGATTGTTATTCCTTGGTGGCCTATATTAAACTTATTGCCCATTTTCATCCATTTCACCGAGAAAGATTTCCTCACTGTAAATTTAGCTTATTGCCACATGTGATGGCATTGCCAATAGAGAAATCTAGGCTTAAAAGGACATGGAAGCTTGTTTTTCTTCTGTTAGACCTAATAAACTGGTTAAAGATACAGTGAATGGCAAGATGATACAAGGAAATTTCTCAATTTTGTAATAAATAAAACAGTAAAACTGTTTACTTTGCAGTCCATATATTTTATTTTTTTTAACTCATAGAACTGAATGACTGTTTAGGGGACACACAAAGGTACCAACAGAAGGTGAATTTATTAGCAAAGTTCATGTTTGTTCTTTTGTTAGGAACGTTACTTTGACTGAAATGTAGATGTACATAGTCTACTAGACTTGTCATTCATTGCTTTTGCTTTCTGGCTCATAAGCATTTGCATCTCACTTTTCTGGAAGTATGGATAGAATAAAGTAAAAAAAAAAATGAACTCCACTTTTAACGTTCTTTTAAATTGTATATTTACATGTAGGTGTGTATATACATACTTATATATGTGTGTGTGTATACATGTGCATATATATTTACATAGCTACATAAAAATATATATATATATATATAAATATATATAAATAATTCCCTAGAAACTGTTATTAAGAGTTCATAGGACATGGAATCTCATCTTAAGATTCATAACACATTGTGTTTTACTAAGAACTTTCAATGTATTTCCTAAAAGCAATGACCTTTTTTGACAACAGAAACAGGGATGAAACAGTAAAATGGTCATCTCATACGATTATCTTCCAAATGTTCACAAAAGCATTTTCAACCATCTTCTTCTTAGCTAACAGCTCAGTATGTGGAAGATGTAGAGCACAGTCATACAGCAACAAATGATAGGCATGGACAGACTATTCATGCTGAGTAAGTTTAACCAATTTCGTCATTCACATTTTCAAATTACACTGTCTTTTCCAAACTCCTCATTAACAGTAAAGCTGGCAGAAAACTGGGGAAAAAAATGAAAATGTTAGGTGAAGAGTTATTTTTGATATGTAGCCTCCTTAATCATTAATCGCTACCAATGACTCAAACCCTTACCTACACAAACACTTAAGGAATGTTACCCTCAGAAGGCCTAAGTCTCACATGTTAGCTAAGTTGCTTGAGTCTTTTGCTCATTAATTTTTCTTTATGGGACATTGTAATTCATATTTGTACAAGGTAATGTCTGCTTGAACAACGGAATTCTTTACTTCCTGTTCGCTATCCATTATTTTTTCCTAGGAACTTTCAGTCACTCAGCCAAAACAGCAACAAAATATATGACCTATGCTGACAAATTGCATTTAAATACAGTAAATTGCAAATAGGTTAAGCAAGCATTTTATCAGAGTCTCACAGGTGAAAATTTTCTTTGATACATCAGTTGAACATAGTAACTTGTGTTTCCTTATAAACACCTGATAAGAGGTTTCTGAAATGCAGAGTGGGTATTTGAAGTAAGTAAAGATTATTAATTATTTTCAACCAGGATATGTAATTTGAGCTAGGATATACTAAGCATATTGAAGATTTAATTGCATATGTTCTCTACCAGCTATCTAAACAGAGATCTTTTCCATCCCAGGGTGGAAAGGGATGCATATACCTATACCTTATACTCTGACTTTCAAGCAGGTTTACAGCTTAAACCAATTTGCAGTTTTGAGATGAAGTCTTCCATACACAGTTTCTATTAAAGGATTTCTCCTAATTCCAAAGAACTTTTCAAATTTTCCAATAGGTAATTTCTAGTTAAGCTTTACTCTCCTAGATAATTGTCTTCTGGATAAATAATATACCATGTTGAAATGTGTTTTCTTTTTAAATTGAAAGAGTAGAAGTGAGTGAATGTCATATTAATAATAAAACTATTATGTACCATGTAACGTAAATTATACACTCAGTTCTGTGGCTCTGTAACTAAGTATCTGGCTGAAGCCGCTAGAGACTATTTATCTTTTTGGAAAGATTTTGCACTTGTCAGGGTATTCTGTAAAACGTCTGCACCGTTCACTCTGCATTTTACATTTAAATACCTGTGCTAAAAGGTGTGATCACACCTAAAATTATACTCTCTACCTTTCTGAGCACACTTTCCTTGTCAACCTTTTGAAATGTCATACTCTGAAAAGAGTGATGTAGAGTGTTTAAGATGTTTCCTTTGTTATGAGAATGGATGTATTTACTATTGGAAATATTAGATTTTTTTTTTCCTAGTCTTATAATGTTAAAATAATTGATATTTCTATGAATCTCTAGAGCCATCAGTAATACGAATACTTCTTCTTGGACAGGGACCTTAAATCATGACTGACAGAACTAGTAACACTATGATCAGTTTTCAATATGTCTTAAAATTGCTGAGAAACACTTGATCTCACTCATACCATTAAGGTCTTTTTTCCAATTTAAGTAATTTTGGTCTACTGAAAGTAACTGTGCGGGATCTCTTGAATCATTGCATTTAAGGGCTACGAAGACTAGGGGAGTTTTCTAATGCCAAAATGTGGTGAACGGAGATTTATGACCCTGGACATCTAGGGGGGCGGATCGCGACACAAGATTTCTGAGATCTATGAAACAGATCACATCACATATCGATGACTATACCTCAAAACTAGAAAAGAGTCCCAAAATTATTTTCAATTTCTTTCTTGGTTGCTATAACTTGAGCATATGGGCTCTGCCTCTTTAAAGCGAAGAATTTTTATATTTTTGCATTTTATCTCTTAGCTATCTCCCTTTATTCAGCCAAACCTCTCCAGTAAAGAGTTTATAGAAGGGGAAACCTGCCAAGGTATATTTTAAAACACGTTATTTTCTGTTCGTGTTTCTTAACAAGTCCAGAAGTTAAGATGGGCAGGTTTTCTTCATCCTCAAAGCTCTCATTTAACAGAAAGCACAACCATGGTTGATTATTTACAACCATTTGCACCAGGTCATTTCAGCTTCTGCACTATCTCATTAGGGTCCCTGAATTCCTTGTAACTCTATAAAATAAAAAATATATTTGTTCATTAACAAGGTTCATTAACCCTAACCCTTGTTAGTCTTTATTCAAAGTTTGATATGTTTGAAGGGAATGTCCAGCTGTGCCTAGCATACAGATTTTGTTTGTCTTTTTTTTTCTGTATCTCTAACCAAGATTAAAAAATAACACATTGGACACCAGAACAAGCTGAAACATTGAAGCAAGTTTATTATATTGTGTGCTTTTTATCTGTAGGTTTGAGCAAGTTTTATACAAACAATAAAATTCAATACAACCACAATCACATTGGGTACTTTCAAAGGAGCAAAACCTATCTCACTCCAATATTTTCTTTCTGAAAAAAGGATGTAATATTTGGTAGCAGGACAGGTAACCATACGCCAAACTACAGCCTGACCTCAGCAAAAAGACCCTTTGGAATCTGGATGAAAATTTGGTGGCATGCCACACCATAACAATCCTTGATAATTTACTTCAACGTAATACTAATACCCATACAGATACTAATACTAATACAAATACATACTAATACTAATATTACTAATAAGAAAATAAATACAGATATGGAGTGAAAAAAAAATCCATTTGAGGTATTAAGATATGTGTGTGGAAACTGCTTTCTCTGGATTTAACATGGAAAAGCATTTTTAAATGATGGAGAGGGAAAATGTTTTTATATTGACTAAGTGGCTGAAAGTTGAATTGTGAGCAAGTGCCTTTAATGAGCTCAGGAGGATATCAAACACAGGATATCAAACACAAGCAAATGTTACAGTTTCGCTCTCATAAGGCTATTTATGACTGGAGAAATAGCTCTTCATGTGGCCATTGTTGTAGAAGGGAAATCATTATACACACAGTTTAATGCAATGCAGGTGTAGTGAAGGTGTACTGTCAAATGCTGATGTTTGCAATTACCTCCTCCACAAACGCATTGGCCCACATTCCTCGCCCTTACCAACCTGAAGTAGCTGGAGCAGAAATAAGGAAAAAATAGCACAAGATTATTTTTTTATACATTCCATGTGCTTGTGTTGGTGTGTGTATATTTATGCACAAACATAGACACCTTTATGTGCACACACTCAGAAATGTGCTTTCTATGTGAAAGAAAACTTTTAAAAAATGTATCTTCTACCTGAGTACTCACCTAAGACTCAATTTCTGAGAACATCTTAGTGCATTCTGAATCCTGTGACGTGTAGCTGGAGAGTAATGTTATTATTTTGTCTATAGGCCATTCCTAAGCAGGTGAATGTGTCATAATACCCACTATCTAGCAAAATAAGCACAGGAGTAGTATTACTCATCTTGCTTCTTCTAAGATAAACTAAATCAGGGCTTATTTACATTTGCAGGAACCTCTAAATTATCATAAGGTCTTGGGGCTTGTTTCTAGCCTGCTAGATTCATGATCACTACCTCTAAAGTGAGCAGTTTTGTCACCTCCGAAACAGAGATTTCCCATCAAAAATTAGATCACGTGCATTTCCAGAGGATAACTCAGAAAACAAACAAACACACACCAACCAAAAAATAACCAATTAAAATTCCATTTCAGATTAAATTCATAAACGTCCTTGAAGGAAAATTTCAGTAGCACTTGCATGACTATGACAGGAAACCATGTCTTTGTTAAAAGTTCCCAGCAAAGCATAGACAGAATTTTTACTGGATGGAAAGATTGCTTGGGTGAGAGATAAGGAGGAGACATTAATCAGTTGTAAGAACAGCTCTGCACTACCCCACTACTACTGCTTTTTCCTTATTTGTTCTTCCTTTGCACAAGTTGGTTCCAACTCTGCTTTGCTTGCAGCTGGTTCTGGAGCATCTGCTCTGCTTCCTGCCTTGCATTATTTGCTTGATGCTCTGACATGTTCCTTCCTGACACTTCAAAGTAAGTGTTTCCTTCTAGAGATGTAAGATGAAAATGTTGCACAGGCAGTGGGACCTTTCCATTTTCTACTATCTTCTGTCACTTTATTTTGCATCAGACATTCTTCTAAATATCTCTACTAAATTTCGGTTCATAGGAGAAAAACATTATTTTCTGTAGTTTGTCTTACTGCCTTACTTGCTCTTTTCTAGTCCATTCCTCTCATGTATAACATGTAGGCTTTCAGTAAGAAGTTCTGAATGGAAGGCTTCCCTGTTTCTAAATCATTAGTGACACCGTACTTGGTGGTAATTTTCCATGGATATCCAATGACTTCCCTTTATGGGAAGCTACACTCACTTTGCTACTCTGGGATGAGTTTCCTTTCATTACAGAGTGAAGGTCAGGAAAAGAAAATTGAAGTTGACTGTCTGAAGGATAGGTTCCCTTTTTATAGATTTGTAATCATAACTGGTGGCTACTTGGCCATTGCATGGCAGATCTAATGGATGTGGAAAATGAATGGTTCTTTCTTTTCTGTTTCCCCAACAGCACAAATTTGAAACACATTGTAGCAGCCGTATGGAAAGGTTGATAGTGCTGTAGTTCCTTTTAGGAGCAGTGTTGTCATAATTGAGATATATCTCCAAGCACTAACATTTTCCTGAAGATTGATTGCATATGAACACGAGCTCCAACCTGGCAATGTAACTTGAAGACACTGTGCAGTTGCCCTTTACTCAATCGCCTTGTGCGAAGCACGTATTTGATTATGTCTTACGAACTAAGGGCGAGAGGTGGTTGTCTGGGCTGCTCTGCTTTGTTTTTAATCAAAGTTCACTGAGAATGTAGCCTTCTTCTGATGATTTCAATATGCTTCTGACTCATCTTTCCATTTAGCTGGACCTCCATCACTCTAAATTGTGCTACTTACTGTTGCTGGGCAACCCTGCGCCATCACAGTGCCTGTATGTTCAGCAATACCATCAGTAATGCTTTTACATCTTGTTTTTCACAAGAGAAATAGACACAACATGAAATGCATTATGCCTAGGGACAAGCAAGTTTTACCCTGGTGGACATGGAAACATTGCTTTGTTATTTAATTCTCGCTTCTCTCCAATTCTGTCTTGGCATTCGATCTCCTGGCACTAACATCTGCATGCAGGTGTGGTGCTCAGAGCTGTGACTGATCTTTGAGGTAGGAATTTTGTGTGGTAGTCAGCAGTTAATCCTGAGACAACTATCGTTAGAGGCTTTGTGATAAGTTATCATCAAAACAGACTTAACTGGACTGAAAAGAAAGCTTTTGACATCATTTGCAGTTTTCATCTATATGATGTATTGCTGAGTAATACTAAAGTACATTTTGCATCAATATTTAAATATTTGTGTTAGTGTTAGAAATAATTGTAATTCTTACTATCCTGCAAGCTTAGGCAAGTTTCCATGCCTCAGAGTGTTTGTTAGACTGGGAAGAAAAGACAGGCTCCAGATCTGAAGAGATTGCCCAGAGAAATATAACAGGAATAGGTCCTCTACTTGGGACACCTCCTGTTGCAAAAACAACCTCTGATTGCCAGCTTTGGCTGGATCATGGCTCCAGTGGCACTACTAGGGTAGCAGTGTTGAACATCAATGCTATTTTTCACATAGTGGAACTAATACTGATTTTAGCTGACATCTAAACTCATCTTTCTGCTATCATAAATTTTGGATCAATTTTAATGATTCCAGTAAATTGGTTAGTCATGGTTTGACAGGAAAATTGGCTGCTCCCTCCTTTCATTATTCCAGAATGTTCTTACTCCAGACATTGCTGTATCTAACATATTTCTACAATATTTTCTACAACTTCTTATATATGAAATATTTCAAACTTTTAAAGTATATTCACAATATACTCCACTATTTTAAAATATATACTATCAGCTATGATACAGTTTGCAAGTATTCTAGAGATTTGTTGGGGGTTAGATTTGTCTTCCCTTTTGTTTTTTCTGTACATGTAGAATTTTTTCCCATAAGTTCCTAGGGGA
>JAVSBS010021383.1:12165-32119 GCA_033124195.1 Coracias cyanogaster
AACTGTTATTCCTATTTCCTATATCCTTGCCTGAGAGCCCTTGATTTAACAAACACCTGTCCTTCAAACCAGGACAAGATTATGAACATAACACTGTATATAAAGCATATAAAAAAGCCAATCCAATGAACATAATCCAATTTGTTTTCCTATACAGTTCCATATGGAAAACTGAGATCATCGTTTTGTGAAGCAATTCCATAATCAGTTTGTGGTGTCATTTACTGCATGACTCATTGACTTTTCCCTTCTTCAGTGCTGATTTAAAATGAGCCTAGGTAACAATGACTAAAGAGTCCATTTGATAACTGGTTTCTGAAGAGCTCCATAGAATGTATCTGGTAAATAGAACTCAAAACCCCACAAATTCTAAGGAGGTGCATGTGTTTGGAAATTCTGAACAGATCTGGCACTTGTAGGGAAAAAAAAAAAGAAAGAAAGAAATAAAGAAAGAAAAGAAAGAAAAAGAAAGAAAGAAGGAAAGAAAGAAATAAAAGTTATATTTGACATACAGATGAAGAGTTAGAAATCAGATCCCCGTGAAATTGTCCAAACATACAAACCAACAACTATATTCTCATTTCAAGCATATCTATGCTTTGCAAAATCTGCTAGAATTGAATGAGGAATGATTGATTTGATGTTATTTGAAAGTACAAATATTCCGGTTGTGATAATTTGTTATTTCCCGATCAACTGATTCAAATGAAACATGTTGTCAGATTTATTTCTAGTTAGATTTCATTAAATAAATTTGTTTGATGTGAGCCAAGTCCTGGTTGAATCACTCTGTAAGAACAGAACAGGACTAGTATGGATTTTTATCTTTCTTGCAGTAGTTGGGTTACTTTGCCTATTTATTCTTTCAGTGTCTCCTGCTGATAATACTGCTTGAACAAAGAGGTCAGTGATATTTTCTCTCTTCTTAGGATTTCATTAACCTAGTAATAGAAATCTAGTACCTGTCATGAATTATTTGTTAGAACTTTAATTGTCTATCAGCAAAATTTGTTTGTTTTGTTGTTTTGTCTGTTTGGTTTTGTTTTTTTTTTTTTGTTTTGCTTTATTTTTTTATTTGTGGGGGTTTTTTTTGGGGGGGTGGGGGGAGGTGTTGTTGGGTTTTTTTTTAAAGTATGGGGAGGTGTTGCGAAAAAGGAGGAATAAATCCGGTCTTGTGAGGCTGGCACCAAGCATGCAACAGACGCAAATCGGGGAACAAATAATAATTGTTTGTTTACAGCAACATTTGCAGATTATTTTGGATTGCTGGTGATAAATTAAGAGCTACAGATACAATAAGGGTTGTATAACTAATACAACAACAATGCACTAAAACCAACACACACACACACACTAGCAACAACCACTTGCCCGCTGTAAGCCCAGCCCCTAGGGTGAACAGAAATACAGTGGAGCACAAGACAGTATGGTCACGATGAAAATAAAAAGTTAATAAACAAGAATACACTCAAGGAAGCACAGAAATGCACCTGAGGAGAAATGTGAAATACACCTGGCGAGGAAAAGTGTATCACTCAGCATGAGCTGAGGTAAATAATCTTACCCATAGGACGTCTCAAGTAAGGGACATGGAGAGGGCAAATTCATCAATCTGTCCAGTCATTGGGATGGTTCCAAGTTGATCCTGTCCCAATTTTTGGGCCGAGATTGGGTGACATTTATACTCAAATTTCACATTACATCACCTGGGTATACCTGCAAGTGGGATGACTATAGACAATCTTACCACTTAAGTTAATATCACAAAGTCCGTTAATTCACACCTGCATGGGTGGAGGTAATGTCTCCTTTTTGTTTAGGGATGAAAAATGGAGGACTGGGACCATGGGGCCTCCACCCCATTTCCTGCTCCTCCGGGCACCCAGATAACACCAGATATCGATCTAGTGATGGTTGCCACCTCATCCAGTGCTGAGTTTCACGCTTCCAGGCATGCAGCTACATGGTGTACATGACTCAGACTTTTGTGATTAACTTTGCTCTCTCTACAGGAGGATCTTTCCACGGCACAAATAGGCCAAGATGGATCTGCCAGCCGTTGGAGCCAAGAATCACAGAATCACAGAATTGCCTAGGTTGGAAAAGACCTTTAAGATCATCGAGTCCAGTCATTAACCTAACACTGAGAAGTCCTTGACTAAACCATATCCCTAAGAACTACATCTACAATTTTAAATACCAGCAGGGATGGGAACTACACCACTGCCCTGGGCAACCTGTTCCAATGCCTGATAACCCTTTCAGTAAATAAATTCTTCCTAAACTTCCTTTGGCACATCTTGAGGCCATTTCCTCTTGCCCTATCACTTGTTACTTGGTTGAACAGACAAACACCCACATTGATACAACCTCCTTTCTGGTAGTCCTTGAGAGTGATAAGGTCTTCCCTGAGCCTCCTTTTCACTACTAAACAGGTTAAACAACTCTGTTCTCTCAGCCACTCCTCATGAGACGTGTTCTAGACCCTTCACCAGCTTTGTTGCCCCTCTTTGGTCACGCTCTAGTGCCTCAGTGTCCTTCTTGTGGTGAGAGGTCCTAAACTGAACACAGTACTGGAGGTGTAGCCTCGCTAGAATAAAAGAACACCAAGGAAAGGTCCAAGAAAATGGAAGACAGACAACTGGGTTAAGAGAGTAAAAGGTGAAGTTAGGAAAAGGGGGTCTCTGCAGAGGGAAACTTTTTAAATAATTCAAAAAGCTTTAAATAAACATTTCAGTAAAAACACTTACATGAAATCAACTTGCCTAACTGCTCCAGGTACTAAGTGTGGAAAGGAATGTCAAGTGTATGTCCCAGAACAGTGAAATCTTGGCTTCAGTCTTTAACATCATCATTGGTTTCCTGTGTTTTATTCTGTAAAGGGAAGGTGACATTACATATTTTCCTATAAAATAAATAATACAAAAGAAAATAAATAATACAGAACAAAATAAATATATTTATAGTTGTGAGACTTTTTGGTACTGAGCTTATAGGGTTATTGGTTATAATGATATAAATATAGTGTGGTAGAAAGGTTTACTGTCCAACTTGCACTTAAAGTAATTAGAATTAGAATATGATTTTGGAATAAGAACATTTTTCTATGAATATGCATAAAGCAACAGTAATCTTTAGTTTTTTCTTTTAATTTGGTTTTGATATTCAAATAGTTGCAAAATGTTTAATGAAAATAATATATAGATATGCATTTTTACTAGGCTTAAATTTTTCTATGTCTTTGAAGATTGATTTAGAAATAAACTCTCAAATATGTAGCTAGGACTATTGCAATATGCTGCATGGAAACTGCAAATATAATAAGAATATCAATGATTAATTAACAAGACCAGAAAAAGCTACCAGTGAGGGAGGAGTAGGAGGCTAAGTAGGAATCAATGATTAATGACTTGATTACATTCATAATCAACACAGAAAAGGCATTCTGTAGCCGTAATATTATAGAGCTATATTAGTCCTTCGGATAGGTTAGATTCCCACTTTCCTGAGACATTAGAAATTAAAATTATCAAAAGATAAAAAGAATCTGAATAAGACTGAACTTTGTTGAAACCTTTAGAAACAACTTAGGAGAGCTCAAGGGAGACTAGTATGCTCTTGGTTTCTGTGAGATTTCGTGCAACTCTGTTTAATTTCCTCACATACTATACACCAAAATGTTATCTCTCATGATTAAGTGTCCCAGAAAATTACTCTAAAAAAATTAAGACAAAATAGCTCATCACTGCAATACCTGGGAGCACCACGGCAAGGGCAGCCTCCCGGAGCAGGCCACAAACTGGATAACAGGGCGTGGCGGGGCCCTGATAGCCTGCAAAGTCAGCCAGAGAGCACTGGTAACTGCTCAGCAGAAAACTGTGGCATCCCTGCACCCTTCACCTGCCACCTCTGATGCAGCTTCCCAGATGGAGCTTTCATGGGAACGTGCTGCCAGCCAGGTGTTGGGCTGTAGGGTGAGCACAGCAGTGAGCACGCCTGCGGGAGCTGTGCTCAGACAGGAGCTCCTTCGCTTGGTGATGGACCTCAGGGAAGAGGTAAGCAGGTTGAGGACCATCAGGGAATGCAAGAGAGAGATAGGTGCTTGGAGCTGTATCCTGACTCCCATGACAGAAATCTAGCAGGCAGACAGAGCCCCTGCTACAGAGAACTCCCTGTCCTCTCTCCATCCGACTGAATGTGGTGGCTCAGAGGACAGGGGGCAATGGCAAGAAGTTCCTGCCCAATGCAACAGGTGCTGCAGGTGCATCTGCCCAAAATCTACCTCACCTTCCCAGGTGCCCTTGCACAACAGGTATGATGCTCTGCAAAGGGAACCAGATAACAATGATGACAGCTTGCCTCGCTTGGGGAAGGTGCTGAGGCTAAGATGAACTACGCCTTGCATCAAAATATCTTCAGTTAAGAAAGAAAGATGGGTGCTTGTCATAGGGGATTCAATTCTGAAGGGTGCGGAACGCCCGATATGCAGAGCAGACCTGCTACATAGGGCAGGCGTGCTGCCTCCCTGGGGCCAGGGTTAGGGATGTACAGAGAAAACTCCCTGCCCTAGTTTGGCCCTCAGACTACTGCCCATTAATGATTTTTCAGGTAGACAGTGAGAAAATTGCAACAAGAGGTCTGAGGGCAATGAAGACAGACTTCAAGGTCCTGGGATGACTGGTTAGAAGATCAGGAGCGCAGGTGGTGTTTGCCTCTATCCCATCAGTTGCAGGGATTGACAGAGGGATGAACAGGAAGAGCCAGCAGATCAATGCCTGGCTACATGACTGGTGCCATTGGCAGAACTTTGGGTTCTTTGATCATGGGCTGCTTTGCAAGGCACCAGGCCTGCTGACAACAGATGGGGTGCAACTATCTCATAAGGAAAAAAGGATCCTGGGGCAAGAGCTGGCAGGGCTCATTGACAGGTCTTTAGACTTGAAGTGGGATAGGGATAAAACTGGGAGAGAGGAGCCTGGGAGTGGCATGGCAGTACCTGTGGGAGAGTGTGGCAGAAGGGTCTTACAGTCAGCTGTCCCAGTGGACGTGGGGGATCATGATCCTTGTGCAGAGACACAAGGGTTTATAGGCTGGTCACTGTGGATGCATGTGAAAACAGTCTGGAGGGAATAAGGGCTTCTCCCTCCAAAAAGTTGACAGGGTCACCAGCCCAGTTGAAGTGCATCTATACCAATGTATGCCGCATGGGCAGCAAGCAGGAGGAACTGGAGGCCATCATGCAGAGAGAAAACAATGATGTAGTTGCCATCACAAAAACATACTGGCATGACTCATGAGAATGGAGTAATGCAATTGATGGCTACCAGTTCTTCAGAAGGGACAGGTGAGGAAGGCGAGGTGGTGGAGTGACCCTATATGTCAGAGAGGGATATGAATGCATATTACTTAATGATGGTGACGACAGAGTTGAGTGTATATGGGTAAAAATCAAGGGGGAGGCCAGTAAGGCAAATATCATGGTGGGAGTTTGTTACTGACCATCCAATCAGGATGGTGAGATTGATGAAGTACTTTACAAGCAGTTGGGAGAGGTATTATATTTGCTGCCGCTTGTTCTTATGGGGGACTTCAACTTTGCAGATGTGTGCTGGGAATATAATATAGCAGAGAAGGAACAGTCCCAGAGGTTCTTAGAGTGTGTAGAAGATAACTTTCTGATGCAGCTGGTGAAGGAGACAACTAGAGAAGGTGCCCTCTGCCTGTGAACAGAGAAGGATTTGTAGGAGATGTAATGGTTGGTGGCTGTCTTGGGCTTAGTGATCATGAAATAATAGAGATTTTTATTCTTGGAGAATTAAGAAGGGGGGTTAGCAGAACTGCCACCTTGGACTTCCATAGGGCAGACTTTGGCCAGTTCAGAAGACTGATTGGTGGTGTCCCTTGGTAGGCCATCCTGAAAGGCAAAGGAGTCCAGGAAGGCTGGACAGACTTCAAGAAGGAAATCTTAAAGGTACAGGAGCAGGCCATCCCCATGTCCCAAAAGAAGGGCAGGAGGGGAAGCAGAGCAGCCTGGATGAATAGAGACCTTTGGCTGGAAAACAAAAACAAAAGGAGAGTCTGTAGCCTTTGGAAAAGGGGGAAGGCCACTCGGGAGGGCTACGAGGATACTTAGGGAGAAAATTAGAAGGACCAAAGCCCAACTAGAGCTCAGTTTGGCTATTGCCCTAAAGAACAACAAAAAATGTTTCTGTAAATACATTAACAACAAAAGGAGGATTAGGGAGAATCTTCATCCTTTACTGGATGCAGGGGGAAACGTATGACTGAGGACAAGGAAAAGGCTGAGGTGCTGAATGCCGCCTTGACTCAATCTTTAACAGCAGGACTAGCTGCTTGCTGGGGAGCCAACCCCTTGAGCAGGAAGAGAGGGATGGGGAGTAGGAGGTGACCTCCATAATCCAGGAGGAAATGGTTAGTGACCTGCTGCACCACCTAGACATACACAAGTCTATGGGGTCAAATGGGTGACATCCAAGGGTGCTGAAGGAGTTGGCTGATGTGCTGACCAAGCCACTCCTCATGATTTACTAGAAGTCCTGGCTTACTGGGGAGGTCCCAATGAACTGGAGATCAGCTAATATGACACTCATTTACAAGAAGGGTAAGAAGGAGGATCTGGGGAACTACGACCTGTCAGTCTGACCTCAGTGCCAGGGAAGGTTATGGAGCAGATCATCTTAAGCTCCATAACACGACATTTACAGGGCAACCAGGCCATCAGGCCCAGTCAGCATAGGTTCATGAAGTGCGGGTCCTGCTGAATAAATCTCATCTCCTTTTATGGCAATGTGACCTGCTTGGTGGATGAGGGAAAGGCTGTGGATGTTGTTTGTCTGGACTTCAGTAAAGCCTTTGATACTGTTCCCCACAGCATTCTTCTCAAAAAACTGGCTGCCCTAGGCCTGAATGGGTGTACACTCTGCTGGATCGCACACTGTCTGCATGGCCGGGCCCAGACAGTGGTAGTGAGTGGAATTAAATCCAGTTGGTGGCCAGTCACAAGTGGTATTAACCACTTGTGGCTGGGGCCACTCCTATTTAACATCTTTGTCATTGATTTTGATGAGGAGATTGAGAACATCCTCAGTAAGTTTACAGATGAAACCAAGTTAGATGGGAGTGTTGATCTGCTTGAGGGTAGGGAAGCCCTTCAGAGAGACCTGGATAGGTTGGATCAATGGGCCATGATAAATTGTATGAGCTTTAATAAGGTCAAGCGCCAAGTCCTGCACTTGGGCCACAACAACCCCATGCAAAGCTATAGACTTGGGGAGAATTGGCTGGAAAGCTGTTTGGCAGAAAGGGACCTGGGGGTGTTGATTGACAGCTGGCTGAAGATGAGCCAGCAGTGTGCCCAGGTGGCCAAGAAGGCCAACGACATCCTGGCCTGTATCAGGAATAGTGTAGTCAGCAGGACTAGAGAAGTGATTGTCCACTGTACTTGGCGCTGGTGAGGGCGCATCTTGAGTTCTGTGTTCAGTTTTGGGCACCACAGTACAAGAGGAATATTGAGGTTCTGGAGGGGGTGCAGAGAAGGGCAACCAAGCTGGAGAGGGCTTTTGAAGACAAGACTTATGAGGAGCGGCTGAGGGAACTGGGGTTGTTTAGCCTGGGGAAGAGGAGGCTGAGGGGTGACTGTATCACTCTCTACAGCTACCTGAAAGGAGGTTGTAGGGAGGCAGGCCTTGGTCTCTTCTTAGAAGGCACATCTGACAAGACAAGAGGAAATAGCACTAAGTAACGCCAGGGGAGGTTTAGGTTAGACATTAAGCTGCCCAGGGAGGTGGTGTAATCACCATCCCTGGATGTATTTAAAATCCATTGTCCTGGTTCCGCCATGACAGGGTTAATTTGGTGCAGCCAGGCTATTCTATACCATGCTAACATCATGCCCCGGGGCCAGTTCCAGTTCCGGGTTCGACGCGCACGTGTGTGCTCGGTCCATCCCTTTGTCCCCGGTATTGCCTTTTTCTGTGTACTGCGTCTTTCTTACTATTGTTATTGCTTTTGTTACTGCAATTGCTTCTTAGGTCTTTCTGTATTAAACTTTCCTTATCTCAACTCAAAGGGGCATTTTAAAACTTTTTTTCCTTTCTCTGTCCACAGCCTGTGACCATGGTGGGGGGGGAGGTGCAGAGGTGACGGCCATGAAGACAGGGAGCCGCGTGGCTTTACTAAACTACCACATCCATCTAGATAGCGTGCTTAAGGATATGGTGTAGGATTAGGCCTGGTAGAGATAGATAATGGTTGGGGACAGTGATGTTATAGGTCCTTTCCAGCCATAGGAATTCTGTGATTCTGTGAAAGAAAGAAAGTGCAGCCTGTGAAGAGCCCACACTGGAGCAGGTTTATGCAGTGGGACTGCAGCCCAAGGAAAGGACCCATATTTGAGAAATGGAAAAGCGTGAGGAGGAAGCAACATGAGAGAGGATCTGTTATGGACTGATTGCAAACCCCATGACCCCTGCACCCCTAAGGGATAGAAAGTGGAAGAGCTGGCAATGAAGGAGTCAAGTTGAGCCTGGGAAAAGGGGTTGTGGGGGAAAGGTGATTTAGTTTTTGTCTCTTTCTCACCACCCAACTCTATTTTTAATTGTTAATAAAGTAGATTCATTTTCTCCAGGTCATGTTGTTTTGCCCATGATGGTAATTGGTAAGTGATCTCCTCATCTTTGTCTTGACTCATGAATCTTTTCCTCTTATTTTCTCCCCTTGTCCTGTTGTGGGGAAGACAGGAAGTAAGAGAGTGGCTCAGTGAGTGGCAACTGGCCAAGATCAACTCACCACAACTGCACAAAAATTATCACCAACTTCATGTGTTAGTTCCTTAAAGTCATATAATATGTATCCTTTACTAATTACACAGGAAGGGGGCTGACTGACATAAGAATAAACCATTTGTAACATAGAAAAAGCAAAATCGTGCTCAAGAACCAAAACCCGCATAAGACCATTACATAAATGGGACAAAATATGAGATTGTAGAAAGAAGCTGTATATTTTATTTCTGCTTTGAGTAAGGATACCAATGTGGAAAGATCATAAATCAAGAAAATTTCTTCAGCTTGGTAGTGTATCAAAAAAGTTAACTGATCTCTGCTTCTGAAGTTTCTGTTTTGCACAATAACCTGCAGGGAAATTACTTCACATATTAAAAGCTTATTCACTTCAGTAAATGTCATGCTCTTAATACAGTCATTTTCCAAACACTATTATATCATAAAATGTTGCAGAAAATAATAAGGTTGGTTTAAATTAGAACTATGCAGGATCACAATCTGAGATTACTCATTTGCTTGAACATTCCTGTACCACCAACTGTCTGCATGACATTTGAATGTCACAAAGCTTCATTTATTAATATTTGCACAGCGGTGTGGTATCCTTGGATAATAGTATGTACATTTGCAATGAGTTCTTATTAGACCCCATGTAAGCCATAAATATATTCTGTTTCCTGTAGAGTTTCAGAGGTGATGTCCATAGGTCTGTAGAAACAGTGTAGAAACTCACACCAGTGAGTAGGTTAAGGCTTCTAAGAGGAAGTAAGAAAATTGGGCCAAACCCCAAAAAGTCCCCAAAATGCAGTGTTAATGACATAAAAAAGCAAATTCTCAGATGTCAGAAAGTAATACTCCCTCAGCTGGCTTCAGGCCAACAAAGTGCAGAGGTTAGGTTTAAGATATGGAAGAAGGATGTCAACTGGCTAGTCATTATTCTGGGGCACTATAGTTTGCCATTCTCAGGCCTCAGATAGCTCTGCTGTAACAAAGGTGACTGTGAAAATGATACTAAATGGATGAGTGCGTGCCTAAAGAGGTGTTTCAGCATTAGTTTCATGTCCTTGTGCATGAAGACCATTCCCTAAAGTATTAAAAGTCAGTCCTTTCTGCATCTTTACATTTTTTTTTTTTAAGACATTACTTGTTTTTATGGAAGTTTCACAGGCTTTGTTAATGGAGCATATAACAGGCTCTGGACTGACATTCTTGTTCAAGAGATGAAAGAAGCAGAGGCAATAGCTTGGTTTATGCAACTGAATGCTGAGTCAGCTGTCTTAGACTGGAGTCACTGAATGTGTTGGGATCAAATTTCAACTCAGTGGGTTTTGACACAGATAAGGACCTCTGTTTATGTATATTGCAGGATAGAGAATGATTTTTTTCTTTTCATTTTGTAAGCACCTTAAGATGTCCCGGTTGTTCTTGTTTTTTCTTTTTCTATCACGCTTTCACTTCAAGTATTTTCAGTGATGCTATATCATAGAATCAGAGAATGATTTGTGCCTGAAGAGACCTTAAAGATCATCTAGTTTCAACACGCCTGCTGTGAGCAGGGACACCTCCCACTAGACCAGGTTGCTCAAAGCCCCATCCAACCTGGCCTTGAACACATCCAGTGTTGGGGCATCCACAGCTTCCCTGGGCAACCTGTGCCAGCCACTCATAACCCTCAGAGTGAGAAACTTCTTCCTGATTTCTAATCTTAATCTCCCCTTTTCCGGTTTAAAGCCATTACGCCTCCTCTTATCGCTACAAACCTTCATGAAAAGTCCCTCCCCAGTTTTCCTGTAGGCCCCATTCAGATACTGGAAGGCCGCAATGAGGACCACCAAGCCTTTCTTCTCAGGGTTGCTCTCAATCCATTGCCCTGTATTTGTACTTGGGGTTACCCTGACCCAGATGTAGGACCTTGCACATGGCATTGTTGAACTTCATGAGGTTGGCATGGGCCCAGACTTACATGATGTTTCACATGAAGGTATTCCACATGAATGTCTAAAAGCTGTATAAACCTTACAATATCCACTGGCCAGTAGTAGCATATGTCTTTTCCGTGCAACACAGACAAAAATATATGTCAAGCCAATAGTTTATTAATGACAAATTATACCTTCATCGGTTTTTACTTTTTGTATTTTCCTTATTTATTTTTCTTACTCTGTGTATAAATTCACGTTCTTCCTCTTATTTTTCACAGAATATACGGCTTAATGACACTGCTTTTTTTCTAGTGCTTCCAAAGATTAACTTTTCTGTATTAGCATTTAACATGTTAGTGGAAATATTTGGGTTAATTCAGGAAATTGTCTTCACCTGCCATGCTTTTATTGTGAATTCTTATCACATTGAAAAATGCCATCACAAATCTAAAAAAGTGTGTTTGTACTAATTTTTCTTCTTTAACAAGAAAGTCCTACGGTTTGTTTACTAGGTACAAGATATAGATATATAACTTGTGCAATTTGCCACAGCATGTACATAGGTCCTTGAAAAATGGAGTACTACACATACAATAAATATCTGCTAGCGGTACTGAAAAGGAGTGAACAAAAGAAATGTTTTATATAAATCATGCATTTAAAAATGAAAATACCAATTTCCTTCTATGTATCTTGCTAAAAAGAGCATCAATCATTCATTAAACATTATAACCCAAATAAACCAGTCCCTTGTGGACATTCAGCTTAGCTCTTTCTAATGTCTCACTACAAATATATATTAGAATAATACTGAAACTCACACAGGATCTTTTGTTATTTCCAAGACATAGATTAAAATTATTAGTATTTGAACTATTTTTTACATTAAGTAGTACTCTCTTAGTCTTCAAATAGAATGAAATTTTTTACTGAGAAGGTATGTCATTCCCGCCGTCTCCTGCATCATTTCACATGATGGAAAAACACCTCCTTTAAGAGAAGGACCTTTAGGAATTTGTTCCTGAAAAACTCCCACATTGTACTGAGGAAAAATCCCTCAATTCTGTTTGAGATGGAAGAATATCTATAGATTTTCTTTTTTTTATTCAGAAAAAGACTGATTTTTTTCAAACAAAAACAGAATTATTCTGAGGACTGAAATATATTTAGAAAAAAAAACACTGGCTAACTCAAACTATTAAATTATAAATATTATTTCTAGGAGTTATTTAATGTTTAATTAACTTTTAAAAATAATTAAAATTGGTTTTGAATATAGATAGAAACATAGTCTATAATTGTAAGTTTAATAAATTAATAAGTTAATCTATAATTATCATTTTCTCAGATTTTTAAGGTCAAGCTGTTAATGGAATTTACCAAAATTTGCCAGTAGTGACCATCCATTACTATGTATTTATAAGTATTATAAATAATTAGCTTTTAATTTCAGCATATTTTCTGCCTGCTTTATTTGAGATGTTTTCTTTATTTCTTGAGACAGACATTAGGAACCTTATGCTGCTGCACAACGCCACTGAAAACTTGTGGGATACTTTAACTGCATTTTGAATCTGGATATGGAACTATATGCAGGTACAGTTGCCACCTTTCTCTTTGTAACCAGAACATGCAAATTTTTTTCCTTTGTTGTTAATATTTCATGGTAATTCGGATTTCTGATTTCAGTTTTCCTTTTTCATTTCACCTGGTGAAAATGATATTTTAATTTAGTCCAAAAAAAAATCTTCAAAATGGTCATTATCTTTTGAAGGTGTTTGTATTTCTATGCATTGCAGTTTGAGATAGGTTTTTTTCTTCTAAACACCTTGTATACCAATTAGTTCCACTTAAAATCCATATTTTGCTAGTCATTGTTTTGAAATCTTGACAGCAATTATTTATTACCTGTTTGTATAACCTTCTTCCATATACTACATGGTTAAATGTTTTTTTACATGCCATTGTTGACCATTTCTGTAACTTTTAAAGTTAATCTGTGGGTTCATGACTCTTTGGATTGTAGTCAACATTGTTTAATTCTTCTCATAGCATTGCCAATAGAAAGGTTAAAAAACCATTATGCAACATGAGGTTTTTTTTATACAAGTGCTACTTACTCTAGAATCGTTTCGTGTTTGGAGTCCTATTGTTGTTTGCTCAGGGTTCATAAGCTAGGGTTTTATTTACAGTATAAATAGATCAAATTATTTTAAATTTTTAATAAAATGTTGGTATGTACTGTATTAAATGATAATCTAACTTGTGTGGTAAAGTTTTCCTTTAGAAAAAGCCTTAAAAATTTAAAAATACACTACAAAAAGCCTTAAAATACAGGTTGGTTTTATTCATATTTAGATATTACTTCAGATGCTCTAGCAATTTCAGGATTTTCTGTTCTTCAAAGTACTTCATATAAGAAATAATTTTCAGCTGCATTTTCCTTTCTTTCCTTTCCCTCTTCTGTCACTTTTATTTATTTATTTATTCCCCTCAAGCAAGCCAGGTGTTTCATAGAAACGTTCCATGGAAGAAGAACTCAACAAGGTGACATGTCATTGTTACCCATATTTCCTTGGAATCCCCTCCTTCTAGTGATATATGATCTCTAATTCAAATAGTTTATAAAACCTTTACAAAAATATAAAACAACCATGACTCAATTTGTGAGTGAAGTTCCTTTCTCAAGAAACCATCTATGACAAATTAAGAATATTTGATTCCCAATCATAACAATGTGATTCTAGGAAATATAATATTTGCAAAGGTATTCCACTGCCCCCAAAATAGTGTTCTAGTCAGATCTGTTGCGGTTTTCTTTTCCCCTTCTTTTTTCCCCAAAATAACTTATGTTTAAAAAAGGAGTTAGTTCTATGACTACAATGACGTACTTAGGAAACTGTTTTCACAGAACATCTTCAGCTTTGGTTTTAACTCTTTTTTACAGATTCTTCATCTGATATTGTTACAGTATATATTTAATAACTGTCCCCCAAATAAATCAGTTTTGAGAAATGTTTTCCATGGCATGATATAAATACAGACAAGTAAATAGTGCATTTAATTCCATGTGTAAAACCTCTGTTCAGCCATTATTAATACTGAATTTGGAAAGAATATGCTTCATCACAGCCTTTAAATTTGCATTCTGGAGTTGTAAATACAGAAGGCTACAGATGTTCACTAGTAATGAAAGTTCCAGCCTGAAAGGCAAGTTTCACAACACAACAAAATTAGATTAAAAAATAAAATAGTGTAAAAAGAATTACAAATGAAAGCAGAGAAACATTGTTTTTTTCCTTGATTTTTGGGGGGAATATGAATAATTCTAGAGATCACTTCTCTAGGGATCTAATTATTACTGACAAGGGCCAGAAAAAGAGGGTTGATTTTGAAGAGCATTCACAAAGAACCCAGGTTAGCCTCAGAAATGAAATAAAGCAAAACCCCCAAACAGTAAATTTCTCAGAAAATTAAAATATTCTTATCATAGTATTGTTCACAAAGTTCTAGTTATGAGAAAATTATTCCACAGTGTACCGGTCATTACATAAAAGTGCAATTTTTGACACTGGACCACTGTCAACATTCTGGAGGCTTAAAACTAGTTTAAAACGAGGCAAAGGCAGCTGTCTGTACCGAACTGTATGCTACACAGCTAAGCATTCCTTTCCAAAGTTCTTCTGGTTGTGATATATATATAATACTACTGCTGATTTTCTTATATATTCAGCACCTCAAAATTTGTGTTTTGACAACAAAAATGTCATTATATGAAGCCATTAAGTGTTTCAGTAATTCATTCCCAGGGTACCTAACCTTGTTCAAATCTGTAATGGTGGCTTGCAAGAAAAATCACGCATATGTAAAGTTAGCAAAGACCACAACCACCCAGGAAACAGAGGATATTAACAGTGGTAAATGAATGTTTAATAAAAAATGTTCTGCTTTATTACATGTTGGCATCAGAAAGAGGGAAAAATATGGAGATTTGGAGATATTAATGATCTTTTTATCCTGTGAAATGTACTGTAAGATTTAGCCTCATGTTTGGTTGTTCATATCCTCTTTACAATATTTATTACCAAGATCTATTGTCAGTAGCTGAGTTGCAGTCTTTGTAATCCCATCTGTTACTCACTTTCATTGCTGCTAGGATTATTTCCCAGGAATAAAGGGTCTTAGGGTAAAGATCCATGCTCATAGTTTCAATATCTACAGGCTTTAGATAGCATTTTTTTTCCTCTGTCAGTTCTACTTTACAGATACTGTAAAGGAATGAGCATTTGCAGAGGTTAAAAGGGGCTTGGCAACAGAAAATAAGGTTCAGTGATCATGCAAAAGACAGATACAGTTCAAGCTGTCCTACCAATAAACCAGGGTGAAAATTAATGTGCCCTTTTATGCTCTTTTAAGACTTAGTGTATTTTTTTTTCTACTGAGAAGCCATCCAAATGAAATTTTCTTCAGCTACGTGTTAGTTTCCACTTGATGTTGACAAGATATGAAATCAAATGTTAATGTACAGGTAATGACTGAGAAATTATATGTTTACACTAATGGATTGCTGTTCATTAACACACTCCAAGCACACATCCTCATCAATCACTGCATATTCATCTCTTTTGCAAGTGCTCTGCTGATTCTCAAATGTATTGCTATAACAGAGCAAATATCATACTTATGCTACGGTCGTGTTTCTGTGTTCAAAAGGTTATCAGGTGATTTCCTGCCAGAGAAGGGTTTTAGATGGGGGCGTTTTTGTTTGTTTTGCTGTGTTTCTGGCAAACTGTTTGCAAGTTTGAAATAGATATCAAATTATGACATCACCTTGATAAAGTCTTGCAAGCTGAGTACTAACACAAACCACAATTTGTTTTCAACAGTTTATCCTAAAAATAAACATTCTAATCAAATTTTCCAAATTAGACATTTTAAAAAAAAAATAAAAACTATTTTAAATAATTCATTTTAAAGCTTTATTTGTATTTTGCCCTTATTTATTTCTGTACAGGTAGCATCTGCCTGGACCCAGTGCTTCATTTTCCAGAGACCAGATAGCTGCTGAAGTCCGCCATCATATGGATGCAACTGTTTCTAAAATACCAAGTTTATTGTTGACTCATTGTGGACACATGAAAAACTGAAGACTGGGGATGGGTAACTGTCTGATAGCCAGTGGGAAAGCTAACCTTAGAATCACAGAGTCATAGAACAGTTCATGTTGGAAGGGACATTTAAAGGTCATTCAGTCCAACTCCTCTGCAGGGAGCAGGGACATCTGCAACTGGAGCAGGTTGCTCAGAGCCCCGGCCAACCTCAGCTGCAATGGTGCCAGGGATGGGGCAGCCACCACCTCTCTGGGCAACCTGCGCCAGGCTGTCACCACCCCAGGCACAAAAAGTTTCTTCCTTCTCTCTAGCCTAAATCTCCCTCTTTTTGTTTAAAACCGTCACCCCTTGTCCTGTCACAACAGGTCCTGTTCAAAAGTCTGTCTCCCTCTTTCTGACAGGCGCCTTGAAATACTGAATGGACCTCCTTTTCTCCAGGCCAAACAACCACAACTCTTTCAGCCTGTCCTCACAGCAGAGGGCTTCCAGCCCTCGTATCATTTTTGTGGCCCATAACCTTGTTATGCTGCAGGCAGATGAGTCAGGAATGCTGGAGAGCAGTTTGAACTGGGTTCCATGGACATACACATACATATCTTAGAAATACTTCATGTTACGATGAAAAAAAAAAAGACAATTTACAACTCATATGTGTGTGTAGGTGTTTGTTTCTCTGTGTGTATGCATGCATACATTTTTAGTTTTCCATATTTCAGCACCTATAATGTTTCTTTTGCATTGCCATGGAGGAAGCCAATTTTGGGTCTTAAACTACGAGAGTTTTTGTTGCTGTGCATGCTTGAGTTCATAAACCTCGATTAAACCAAAGGAATGACTCACTCTTACAGGTTTATAACACCTTTCTTTCACCCCTAGTAAAAAGAATGCACTGATAAACCATATTTACCAAAAACTTAACATATCCATCATATTTTTACATTGAACTTTTCCTGAGCATGGTGTTTGTACCTACGGAAAAAAAAAAATGCTAGAAGAAAAACATGGGGTTTGTTTTTTTTTAACAATGTGATTAATCCTAACTGAGACGTAAGGTGTATTCCTAGTCACTTTGAATGACTGAATTAGCACTATTTTGAAAATTATCTATTCTAATTTAGCCAGACAATACAGGCTTGATGGTTTTGAGTGCACTGCAACCAGTTTTAATATTAATGTAATGCAAGGTACCTTACCAGCAGACAGCAGAATTCTTCTTTTTTTTTTTTTCTGACCTACAAATATAGCCGTTTCTTATTTGACTTGCTTAATTTCTTAAGTTGCTTATGCAAACATGGCATATCTCCTACGTTATTCAACTAATTCTTATTTACACAGCTTAATATCCACTGTATCTATGTATCCACTCTATGTACTGCTTTTATGTTCTTGCAATATTATTTTCACCCCTGCAGTAGTTTTCCTATGGATGTTATTAAAGGATCTATGAAGAGGAAGAAGCCCAAGATAGTTGTGAAGAGATGTGTTTATGACAGCAGGACAAACAAACAAATGGAGAAAGCATAAAACCACAGGTATTTTTTTGTTGCTGATTTTTGTGTGTTTTTCGGTTTTATTTGTGATTTTGTTTGGGGGGGTTGTTTGTGTTTTTTTCTCTTTTTTTCCTTTCTCCATAGTAAGCTGGAACTGGACAAAAGGAAAATGAAGACCTTTCACATACTAGTTAGTAAACTATTTGACAGAAGATGCAATCTGGTGTTTCAGTTATATTTAGTCTGTCTCATTACCGATGGTATACATCATCAAAGCATGTGATTTCATGCAAAAGAAGCTTACTCAGGGGACAGGAGGCAGAAGGTGGAGAGTGTCTGCTGAAATGAGGATATCTGCATTCCTTATGCTTACTTTCTCTCCTTCTTCAATAAGTAAATATCATGACTCCAGACAGCAAAACGAAGGAGGAGAGAAAGAGACAGATGGTAAAGCATTTTTAGTACTAATGATAGGAGCTTCTAGAAAATGCCTCTTGCAGTGTGAATCACACAAGCCTCTTACATCTATTAGCTTTATTTTAGGGGGAAATAAAGAAACTTAACATTTAATACAAGACTTTAAATCTAAATAATGGTTATGTGGGGATTAATTTATGAAAGCAGTAGATAAATCCCTTAGCTCTTTACAATCCCATACATTTGTAGAATCTACTGTGAGAGACCACAACTGATTTCAGTGGGTATTATGTGTTTTCGTGGAAGTTATGTACAGATCATCTATGTGGGCTTCAGGACCCCATGCTGTATAAAAATTGCTATGAATACAAGTATTTTGTATGAAAGTATTGCCATATATTTTCTATGATGTGATGTGGAGGAATGAAGAAAGTATTTCTCAGAAACTCAGAGAAATAGTGACACCTCATGAATTAATAACCTAGTGATATCTCTTGAACTAATGAGAATCCAGGTGAAAAGGGCACTTTAAAACCTTTTCGAACCTAATGAACATTAAAAATGCTATTGCTCTTTTTACTTTTTGTGCTAAGTATAAGGGGAGAGAGGTGTTTATTTCTCACTTTTTACTTGTATATCTGTTTAACTTAACATTTTACTTGCCATATTTAGTCCCAGAAGCAAGAACAGAAGGTTTTCATCCAATGTCATAATGACAAAGAAAACATACTATGTTTCTTTTTATTTCATATAATACAGATAGAGATGACATAGATAGAAAATTCTTTCTCTAGTATATGTTGTTTCCATGTATTTGGGTTTTTTTTGTGCATATCTGTATCCAGCTCTGGGGTCCCAGTACAAGAAGGTCATGGACATGTTCAAGTGGGTCCAGAGAAGGGCCATGAAGATGATCCGAGGGCTGGAACCCCTCTGCTGTGAGGACAGGCTGAGAGAGTTGGGGTTGTTCAGCCTGGAGAAGGTAAAGCTCCTGGAAGGGCTTATTGCAGCTTTTCAGTGCTTAAAGCAAGCTTATAAGACAGAAAGAGACTCTTTAGTGGAGTCTGTAGTGACAGGACAAGGAGCAACTTTTTTAAACCCAAAAATGGTAGAATGTGGGCATACTTTCAAGTCTTATAATTATTAAATATATCTATTCTTCCATAGATTTAAGTAGCAAAAAATTCCTCATTCTTAAAGAAAACACCAAAATTCAGGAATTACAGAGAAAAAAAAATATTTGGAAACCTTCTGATAGAATGGATCCAAGTCGTTATCATATAAAGGTTTGTTAAATCTAATTTATTAAACTGTCTGCTCAGATATTCTTGGAGCACCTGAAATACTGAGGCTGTTTAGTGATGATTAAAGAAGTCAGTTTAATTTTAAAATGTTTTTTTCCTTTACTGTAATGTAATCATCTGAGGAATGTGGTATTTCTATTTGATAGCTGCATCAACTCAAGCATCCCAATTACATCATTGATTGATTTTACCTATTTTACACAAGAAGAATCAACTTCTGAGTTAATCACTATAAGCCTGCTGAATTGGAAGCTGGAATTTGTAGTGGAAGCTGTATAATACAGCGATGGATATATTTATTAAAACCAAAGAGAAAACAGGAATTTGCTTGGTTTTCTGTGGTTTCTACATGTGAAGTTTCATCTGAAGATAGGGGGTACTGCAGCACAGCCAGGATCAAGCTACTTGGTATCAAATGCTGTGTCAAGCTCTTTGGCACGATCTCTACACTGAACCTGCAGTGGCACATGGAGATATTTGAATTAGCTCCACTATAGGCAGTAGTCTGATGGGAGCAACTTCATGTAAGTTAATTTACCTTTGTTCCTGAATTTTGAGTAGATTTAGCGTCTGAGAGTAAACTTTTGTTATTGCTTTCTTTTCCCTGACAGTTTTGGTCATTCCTAAGCATGGGCTGAAGCACAAGCCTAGCTCTACATACTATAAACAATCACCTTGTAATTCAGTTTTTTAAAAAATACTGTCATTTTTCTGATGAAATAGTAATTGGGTAAAAAAACTGAGACTGCTGAAGATAGTAAACAAATTGTTCTTAACAACAGTGAGGGCAGGATTTTACTCACTGGCTTTAGATTCTTCTTTGTAACAGATGGGCTCATTTTGAGACCTGTTACCAAACATGTTCACAGAAGACCATGTCTGATGACCTGACAGTCTTTGGAACCT
>JAVSBS010021383.1:37134-53455 GCA_033124195.1 Coracias cyanogaster
GTGCGAGCCCTGCTCAGCAGCAGTCACAACACGGGTGTGTTATCAACACCCTTCTAGCTCCCAGCACAAAACACTGCTGCTATGTGGAAAACCATCTCAGCCAGACCCACTACAATATACATACTGGATAAGAGCTGCATTATACAAAACCATGTGATTGACATTCACAATGAAACTACTTATTAATTTTTTGTACAGTTCATTCCACTTTATTTGAATATTTCACCTGTGATTAGTATCAAAGCACCTAACTTAAAATTGACAAATACAATGTTTCTCTCCTACTCTTTTGAAATTGTGTGACATTAGTTTCCCACTCCTTCAACTTCCTTAGTTTTCTAAGACTTCACAGTAAGATACATGAATGATATAAACTTCTCCTAGGCTGAATTTTAAATAACCTTAGCTGTAAGTCATCCATGGATTTTGAAACGTACACCTATCTCCTTTCTCAGTCTTGAGTCTGCACTTCAACCTCATCCTAGGAAGCAGGATCTTGACATATTTACAGTATTAAGGATCAGCATTTACTTTGGGGGTTTTTGGTTTTTTGGGTTGGGTTTTGGTTTTTGCTGTGTTTAGTTGTTTGTTTGTTGTTTTTTTAAGGTATGACGGTTCTATTTTTCTCCAGTTTTCTTATTATACATATCTACAAGTAGGCTTGAATCAAATCTGTAGAGCTGAACAGCCTTCAACTTTCTCTAAGTTAATCAATAACAATGCCAGATAGAAATTTGGACTACTTCTACTATTATATGAACAAACATATGCTGTTTATTAAGTCTGGCTGCAAGCTGATTTTAAAAGAAAAGGAAAAGAAAAACAACACCATAGTTGTTTATCAGTATATTTCTGTTTTTCCCATTTTGGTTCCTATTTGTTTTTAATCTAGTTTGTCTATATCCAAATCCAGAAAGGCAAATCTGCAGATGCTATTGCAAGTGAAGTACAGACCAATATTCAGTGAGATAAGTAGCTCTCCTTAGAAGTAGTCACAAAACCACTTTCCATTCCTCTGGTTGCAAGGCAAACTGAGTCCAGATCTCCATTCCAGCCTTACTTTCCCATTTCCTTTTTCCCTATTTCCCTACAACTAAACAGATGCACTAAGTGAATTGGTAAGGTCTGGTCTGAGAAATAAGATTAAAGTAAAATGTACAGAAAACAATTTTGTGTCTTTCTGAGATATACAGTGAATAGTCTTGGGCTAAAGGGTTAATTGTGAACGAAAATATACACAGAAGTAAGAGGAAAAAAAAGGGAAAGAGGGAAAATTGTCAATTAAAGGAAAACAGAGAAAATCCTATCAAGTATAATCTCAGAGATTTTAAACTTGGAACTGAAACAGATAAGTATCTGGTATACTCTTATATTACACTGATCGTTAAGGGAAGCAGTCTGTGTGGTTTTGTCATTTTGAAGAACTCTTTCCTAGATATGATGGAAATTGATTTCAACTTGCAAACCAGATTTACAGTAGAGAACCTGATATGACTTGTAGCGATAGCTAAAGCTTTGAACCAGTACTTAAGATGGATTTGCAGAAAATTTGTACAAAATCATTGAGTTGCAAAAGAACACTTTCATTCTGGAAGACAAAAAAGAAAACAAAAGAAAGGTAACATTGTTAAATGTCAGTAAAGTACTAAGGATTATGGGTACACTGTGCTATTTGGGATGCATCTATGATTTTTTTGCATTTCAAATCATTGTCCATCATAGCCAATGTAAGTCTTCCGTTGAAATCAAATAACTTTGGTATCCTGACAAAGTCTATGTCAAGTTGAAATTAAAGGCTTGAGCTAAAAGAGTATGATTTTGAATAAATAATGTTTCAGAACTTGAAGTTCCAAACATGCCACTGAATTTTAATAATACTTTTGTTATAGTGAGAACTTCAGGTGATGCTGTCACTCTTGTAAACATTACCTGATGTAAATCAGTTCAACACAGCAACACATGACAATAAGATGCTTTGAACTTCAATTGAATTAGTTCATTCAGAGACCTTTGAAAGGTCAGGTTATATTAGGAGATTGAAGTTGAATGACAATGCAGAAATAAAGACACTGAAAAGGGAAAAAAAACCCAGCATCTCTGACAGTATTGATTTATGAGAGGCCATGTAGTGGAAAATTACACTCACCTACAGCTTGGTGCAGTCTTTATCGTTCTTTATCGTTCACTGTATTTAAATAAAAAAAAACATGACATTTGATAGCTTCCAAATTGGAACTAACTACAAAAATAATTGTTAGGGTGTGAGTATATGTAATTAGATTGGCCTTATATTGGAAGGGAACAGCATAAAGGACTTCTTAGCAAAGTACATATTAATTCAACTGGAAGTTAAAAGAATCTCGGAAAGTTTGGGGTTTTTTTAATATCTTAACATTCTTCAGATGCTGTGCTTAATTTCATAGACATATGAAGTCCTTTGAGTGGTGAGTTTACTTAATACTGAAAAGTATCATCTGTGTCATATAATCCTAGAAGAGCTGAGTTTCAAAGGCACCTCTGGATATTATCTAGACCAACCCTGCCACTGAGGAAAGCCTCCACAACCTCTCTGGGCAACCTGTTTCCATGTTCAAACACTCTTACAGATTAAAAAATAAACCCCGAAAACAGAACTATTCAAACAAAAAAGAATTCTTATGTTTAAATTGAATTTCCTGTGTTTCATCTTATGCTCTTGCCTTGACACTGGGAATCACGGAGAAGAGATTGTGCTGCCACCCTCCCATCAGATATTTACACACATCAATAAGATCCCCCTGAGCATTCTCTTCTCTAGGCTGAACAGTCCCAGCTTTCCCAGCCTCTTCTTTTCTTGTTTGCTTCAAACCCTTAAACACCTTTGTGGATCTTTGCTGGACTCTCTCCAGTATGTCTATGCCTCTCGCATAGTGAGGAGTCCATATCTGGACATTATTCTTGATATGACCTCACCGGTGCTAAGCAGAAAGGAAAAAACACTTCCCTCAATGTGCTGGAAAATCTCTGCCTAAAGAAGCCCCAGAGGCCATTGTCCTCCTTTGCTGTGAGGACACATCTCTGGCTCACAGTCAGCTTGATGCCAATGAGGAATCCCAGGTCTCTTTCTGCCAAGCTGACTTCCAGCTGGTCAGCCTCCAGCTGTACTGGTGCCTCAGGTGGAGGATTTTGCGTTTCCCTCATTTGAACTGTATAAGAGCATTATTGGCCCATTTCTCTAGCCTGATGTGATCCCTCAGAATGGCAGCACAGCCATCTGGTATGCATATTTTGCATCATCTGCGAATTTGCCGTGAACTTTTCTGTAATCTAGGTCATAAATTAAGATGTTGAAAAGTACTGATCCCTGAACTACTTGACCAGTGACTGGCCTCCAGCTGGACTTTGTGTCGCTCATCGAAACCCTCTGAGACTGGCAATCTGAGCAGTTTATAGTCTATACCACTATCCAGTTGCCTAGCCTCTACTTCATCAGTTTGTCCATGAGGGTGTTACAGAGAGACACTGCCCAAAACCTTACTAAAGTTGAGATAAGAAGCATCTACTGTTCTTCTCTCATCCACCAAGCAAGTCATCTCATTGTAGCAGGCTTCGTCCAGCCAGTAGAAACCTTCTCTGAACACCACGGCTTTTCAAAGGTAACTAAGAGTAGTCTTGCAATGACATCAACCAGCTCTCTCAGCACTCCTGGGTGTATCCCATCAGAGCTCATGGACTTGTGATGTCCAATGTGTTTAAATATTCCCTAACCTGATCTTTCCCAACAAGGGTCAATCTTCATTAGTCAAGACATTCCCTCATCTCAGGAGTCTGAGGTTCCTGAAGGCAAGTTACACCAGAAAAGACTAAAGTGAAGGAGCCATTGAGTACCTCTACCTTTTTGATATACTTTATCACCAGGTTCCTAGTCTCCTTCAACTGTGAACCAAAGTCATCCCTAGTTTTTCTCTCGTTGCTAATGTACCTGTGGAAGCCTTCTTTGCTGCCTTTCATATCCCTCAACAGATTCAAGATATGTTTTGATTTTCCCAACCCTATCCATGATTTGGTCAGTGTCTCCATAATCCTTTCATATCACCTGACCCTGCTTCTCCTCTTATATGCTTCCTTTTCATACTTGATTTTTATCAGGAGCTCCTTTTCATCCATGCAAGCCTCCTGCCATTTTTGCTTGATTTCCTGTTTGTCAAAATGGACCATTCTTGATCTTGGAGAAGGAGATTCTCAAAAATCAGCCATCTCTCCTGGACCTTGTTTCTCTGTGGGACTATGTCCCATGAGATTCTTCCAAACAGATCCCTGAACAGGCTTAAGTCTTCTTTTCTAAAGCCTGGGATTGTGATTCTGCTTTTTGTCTTGTTCCATCCTCCCAGGATCCCAAACTTTACCGTCTCATTATGACTGTGGCTAAGACTGCCTCTGATCATCACATCCCCAACCAGTCTTTCCTTATTCAAATTTTATGAGATCTAGCATAATAAGACTCCTCATTGGCTTCTCCATCACCTGTGTTATGACAATATCATCAACGTACTCCAATAATCTCCTGGATTGCTGGTGCTCTGCTGTCCCTCCAGCAGAAATTAGGGTGGTCTCTCAGCACGGGATGAGTCCCCCAGGAGGACCAGGACCTGCAAACATGAGACTTCTTCCAGCTGTCTAAAGAAGGCCTCAGGAAGAGTATGAGAGTTTTCACCATAACGCTGTCTGATAGGTACTTCCTTAATTATGTGCATACAGTTGGGGTAACCCTACTCCAGCCTGGTTTTGCTGGTTACTAGGTCCTTCACATTCACCTCACCTCACACTCTTTGCTTGTCTATGTGGTCCGCCACTTACTTCCTTGATAGCAGCTCACTGTCTCCCTCCCCCATCATTACTACTTCAAAACTCAACAGTCTGGACAGTCTTGTCAAAGATGGTTTTTTTAGGTTTATTGTGTCTCATCCAACCATTTCTTGATTTTCAAAGGGTATCATAGTTATGTATTATGGTCCTCATCAATAAATAAAATACTTTTTTTAAAAAAAATATGAGTTGCAGTGTAACAGATCCTGGTAATATGAGCTAAGAATATCTCATAAATCAAATAGACGTATCTGTAATTTTAGCAGCAGTTACAGACACAGTACATTTCTGAAAGAAGAACTCTAATTGGAAGCTACATGACTATTTGCTAGGAAAAACAATAATGAAAATGAATGCAATGAAATAGCGTGTGAAATTGCTTCTGATAATTCATCATTCACATATATATAATGGGAAATTACGAAGCTCGAAGCAGAAGGAATAGTTGTGTGCTAAAGGAGGCAGGGGAGGAGAGAAGAGCTGTGGCAATGAGTAATAGATAGGGTTATAGATGTATTTTTTTCCTTAATATTGAAGCTGTAATTAGACTTCACCTGCTGAAGAGACCGTGTGTTACAGTTTCATGCTAGGTGTGAATCTAAACTCGGGTGTAGACGATAGCTGTGGACACAGACAATGCAGATGCAATGATCAAGTTTGAATACCTGTGACCTCAGGATCCCTCCTAAAAGCAGAGTCAATCTGAACCTTAAAGCTTGAAGCTTAAGATTATGATATGCTATATAGTCAAATTCAGTAAGGTTATGACCTTATTTTCAAACATGCTGACAATGAGCAGCTCCCAATAAAGGAAATGGGAAGACAAAGTCATTCTGTCTTCCTGTGGTCAGAATAATTACTCATTTGTAGTGCAAGATAATTTGCGAATACTGAATTTGGCTACAAGTTGACATCAGGTTATGCATCAACACAGACCATTGTCCCTATATTTACCTGTAAGATTGGATGGAGCAAAGTATCTTCTAGAATAGTTGGTACCTTGACCAGAAGAATTTTTTTGTTTTAAACTGCAGCCTTATATTGATCCTGTTAATTGCTGAGACTATTTTCTATATCAGACTTTCTTCAATATATACATAGTATTTTGTATTTCTGAAAAAGTGTGATGCTCAAACTAAACAGAAATGAAAGAGCAAATAATTATTCTATATAATAGCAGATAGCTAATTGCATAGAGTTTGTATTTAGCTGTTAAAGGGATAAGTTGCCAAATGTTCTTTAAGAATTAAAGTAAAAGGAAAAAAAAGTTGCAGGCAGATTTCACTGAGTAAAAAAAGAAAAAATAACAAGAAAATCCTAAAGGTTATCACTGATCAACTCCATTGTTTTCATTCTTTTATATTCAGCCCAGATCTGTGCCAAAAACTTCTGGAAAAAAAAAATTAAAATAGTTCCATTCAAAATGAATTTATTCTCCAGTGTTTTATACAGCTGTAATTTTTATGCTGGACTTCAAGCAGCAAATTCTATTTTTTTACCTATTTCTTTTCCTAAACGTATTGAAAAAAAAGGACAATACAAATCAGTTATCATTATATCGTACAGTTTCTCTTTTGAACATACAGGTTTTAGCATTAATAGTTCTGAAATTACTTGTGAAACACTGATAAAAGCACTTTTTCAAATGTGTACAATTTTCATATTTCCACTGTGTGTATTATTTCAGTTCTGGGCTTTTAGAATTGCTGTACTAAAAGTTTCAAGCAACCAAATATGTCATTCACATCTATTGTGTAACAAACTGGAATTACTCAGACAAAACATGCAGAAAGTAGTTTCCTAGTATTGGCTTTATTGTAAATAAGTAAAATCATAAAAAAGAAACTGTAAGTTCTTTAAAAATTGTTCTATCAGATCAATGCTATTCAATCAGTACTAATGCCTATTGTGTTAATCATTTATAATCTGATAATAGAAGCAGTTGTTTCTCAAGATGCCCAATGACTGAATTATCATATTACTGTAAAAATGTACATGAATAGAATACGAACAACTTTAGCAAGCCATAAATATAGACTGCCAGAAAACAAAATTCATCATTATATTTCCATTATTATCTGTTAAAATTTATATTATGCATCATTATAAACAGATATAATTGTGTTTTCATTTTTTTTTCATTTAAGGAAACAGAAGACTTTTACCATCAAGGAAATGTATTGTGACCCAATAATGGAAACATCACTATGTTTATTGAGAGATGTTTAATCAGAAGATGTGCAAAAACAAACTCCTTTGTGAATATGCATGCATGTCATTTGAATATGGCACAAGTATCAGAAATTATCACTTCAATGGTAAAAGATTAATCATCAGAATCATATGATATGACAGATACCAGTTTTGCCAGCTGTGGGAATGTCGAGATAGAAAGAAATTCTGTATGAGTTTATTTTGAAGTGAAACAATGTATTTTGCTTTTGTTTATGTTAACAAAGATATGTGCATATGCAAGACATCCCAAAATGACCCTGTATCTGAGTAAGCACAGTCCCTGTGGGAAGGAATGAATCTGGAAACAGTTTTACCCACTTGCTGTGTCGTTCTCCTTCTGAAAACAACTCAATGAAAATTCCACCCACTATTCCAAAGGCTCCAATCATTCCTTCCTGAAGAAACTTCAGAAAGACAACCTAATTAAGTTTAATTAAGGAAAAAGAAACCTTGGACTTATCTGGTTCTTGGTTAAATGTTGTCTTGAGACCTAATGATGTGTAGGCTGCCATGTGTTGATGCCGTTTTCTGATAGGCTATTACTGGATCTCCAACAGTTTTGTGATCACTCACTAACATGAAAGTCGTCTTTTCCTTTGGGCGCAGCAACCTTTAAAACTGGAGGCACTTTCAGAGTAATCAGTATCCTAGTAAAAAGTCTCCAAAGTATCCAAAGGCTATGTTCTTCCAATTGACTCCATGACCTAGTTTGTAAATCAGTAACTCAGGAATCTGTTGGAGGCCCTTCCACAGGCCTAGCATCAACCAAGTCACAAGAGACAGCGTGTTTAAAGAGTTTACAGAGGCACAACTGAGTTAGAGGTTGTACCAGTTGACCATTCCATAAACTATTCCAGAGAGTAATAAAACCTCTAGGTGAGTAGGGTTAATTTTTGTAAATTAATTTGGGTAGAGAAATTCAGAACAAGAAATGTTTATACATACATATGCACATATATATCACAAAATCACAGAATCACAGTATTGTGGGGGTTGGAAGAGACCTCTGGAGACCATCTCGTCCACCCCCCGGCTAAAGTAATATCACCCAAAGCAGATTGCCCAGGATCATGTCCAGGTGGGTTTTGAATATCTCCAGAGAAGGAGACTCCACAACCTCTCTGGGCAGACTGGACCAGACTCTGGCACCCTCACAGAAAGGAAGTTTTTCCTTATGTTCAGATGGAATGTCCTGGATTCCAGTTAATGCCCGTTGCCCCTTGTCCTGTCCACTGAAAAACGTCTGTTCCCATCCTCTTGACACTTGCCCTGAAGATATTGATGAGTATTGATCAGATCCCCTCTCAGGCTTCTATTCTCCAGGATAAGCAGACCCAGGGCTCTCAGCTTTTCCTTGTCACAGAGACACTCCAGTTCCCTCAGCATCTTTGTACCCTCTACTGGACTCTCTCCGTTAGTTCCTTGTCCCTCTTGAACTGGGGAGCCCAGAACTGAACACAATACTCCAGATATGTCCTCACTTGAGCAGAGTAGAGGCAGAGGAGAACCTCCCTCAACCTGCTGGTCACACTCTTTTTAATGCACATTAAAACCCTCTCCTCTCAGGAGCAAAATGTCTACAGAATAGAAAGGACTATCTCTGTAAAACATTGTTTTTTCCTATAGAAAACCAGTAGAGTCAATCTGGGACACTGCAGGATTACAAAAATTGAAAAGCAACCAAATGCTTGTGGAAAGAATTAAAGAAGGTATTGATGAGACAGTCTGGAGCAAACACTGAATTCGACAGACGAGTATAAAAAGCAACACTCTTTGGGAGAGGCATATGACATTGTGAAAGGCAACAGAATTCAGAGCACTGTTAAAACAGTGTTATAAAAAGATTAATAGGTAGTTAATTTCCTCCAGCCAGCAGTCCATTTCCCTTTTGGAATAGTCAATTAGAATAGTATTGGTCCTCAGATACAGTTCAATGGAGCTAGTCTCTCAGAATTCCAGTTTGATTAAAAAATAAATAAATAAATAAATAAAACAAAGCCACAGCAGATGAGAAAGAACAAAAAGATGCACTGAAATTACAAGGCAGTATCAGAAGTGGGAGTCACAATGAACGGATGAGTAAACACAAAGTTACCTAGACTAACATTTTAGGGCACAATTGTTCATTTGATATTGTACAATTCCAAGACATTTGTGAGAAGGTAATAGAAGAGGTTATTTGCAGTACAGTTCTCAAAAGCCTTGGGGAAGTAGCTGCTGTCATGAATTTATATCTGAAAACTGGTATATTTACTGGTATATTTAGAGCCCAGTAATTGGGAGCAATAAAAAGACAAGATGGAAAGGGAGCTGATTCATTCCCCCCTATTCAGCTCTTGTGAGACCCCACCTGGAGTACTGTGTACAGCTCTGAAGCCCCCAATACAAGAAGGACACAGACCTGTTGGAGAGGGCCCAGAGAAGGGCTACAAAGATGATTCCAAGGCTGAAACATGTCTCTACGAAGACTATGAAGACAGATTGAGAGAATTGTGCTTGTTCAGCCTGGAGAAGAGAAGGCTCCAGGGAGACTTTATTGCAGGCTTCTAGTATGTGGAGGGGGCCTACAAGTAAGCTTGGGAGGGACTTTTTACAAAGGTCTGTAGTGATGGGACAAGGGGTAGTGGGTTCAAACTGGAAGAGGGTAGATTTAGATTGGAAATAAGGAGGAAATTCTTTACCCTGAGGGTGGTGAGACACTCGAACAGCTCACCCAGTGGGGTTGTGGATGCTCCATCCCTGGAGGTGTTCAAGTCCCGGTTGGATCGGGCCTTGACAACCTGGTCTAGTGGGAGGTGTCCCTGCCAAGGCAGGGGGTTGGAACTAGATGATCTTTGATGCCCCTTCCAATCCAAACCATTCTATGATTCTGTGAAATCTCAGTAACAACATAAGGAAAGTTTCTAAACAGTGGCCAAATCCTAGAAGCCTCAGAAACTGCATAATCCTAGGGAAAGTATACATATATTACAATTAGTCAAGTACTTTTCCAACCAGTGGTGCTCTGCAGTGATTTCTTGAACAGCTGGAAGACAACTCTTTCAGTTCTCTTGGAAAGGTTTATTTTTCATTTACTTCTTTAGACTTTCCTATATAAGTCTTGTAAGTCCCTATATAAGTCTTAGCATCTATAAAGTTTTGGGACAAGGAATTATGCAGCTTAGTCATAGTGTTGAACCGAAGAACCTTCTCTTTTTGTATATTTATATATCCTCTAGCACTATGTCCTGCTCCTCAGTTTTTGTTTTTGCAGAGACAGTGAAAAATTGCTTTCTGTTTATCCTTTCTGTGACACCTTCAGTATTTCTTCACGTAACCTTTTTTCCTTGCTAAAGAGCCCTGATCTACTCAGTGGTTCTTCTTAGGGAGGTCATCTCATGCCTATCATCCTTATCTTAAGTTTTCTCAGTTCTATTGCATCTTCTTTGAGATAAGAGAATGAGAACTACAGACAAGATGGAAGACTTGAGCATATAACTTTCAATATCTCCTATACGATGTTATTTTGTTCTATATGTCAATAGGATGTTAAATTAAAAATACTGGGCTAAGTAGGAAATGCTTTGGTTTTGGTTTGTTTTGGACCAGCTTAAGTGCAAGCCCCAAAAATTTTTCAGACAGTCAAAGTGCAGGTAAATTGTTCTTAAAGATGCTTGAGGAATACTGCTGGAAAAGTCGTTAGCAAAGGCAGCTATCTGCTATAGGTAACTATTATCAAGATCTGTATAAGCTAAGAGAAAACTGTACACTGAAGGAGCCAACAGCTGAAAATAACTTCTGAAAAGTTCAACAAGGATTTCTTCTTGCCCACCATGTAAATTGCATGATGGGATTATTTTATTTCTGAGGACAAGTTCTCAAAGTTCTCTTTTTTAATTAACATTTTCAAAGGAGAGCAAGGTAAATCCTTCGAGAGTCAATAGACTGAAGACACTTTGTGCACCAAGCGGCTTTGTAGCCCTTCTCTGTCTTCCTGGACATGTTCCCATGCTCAGCTGTGTAACTTTGGATCAGGTTGGTATGAGAATGACCTGGAGAGGCCTCACTCCCTAATGGTGACACAGGGTCTACCTGTGACATGGCCTTCTGGTGAACAGTACTCATCAGAAACAGTGTCAGCACGAAGCAGGAGGGGCAGGGATCAGTAAATCTGAAAAGGCTAACAGGAATTTTTAATTACTTTTAGAAATTGTCTTTTTTAAAAAATACTGGAGCACTTTCTGCCTTAATCATGAACATGTCATTTCCACATTTTTCTCCAAACCTCTATGAAGCATAACGTATTTTTCCTGGGTCATCTCTGATGCATCTTAAAAATAATAATAAACAGATATTACTTTTCTCAACCTAATATATGATGTTGAATTAAGAAGTAATGATTTTTAAGGTTAAAATTTGTAGAAATCCAAGAAAATGAGGATAGCTATGTTACTTAAGGATGAATGACAGGTAACAAAATCTTATGAGAAAAGCCTGTTCAACATGTCTTTGTAGTCCGCTGATGTTATTCATTCAGACTAAAAAAGCATGGCAATGCATGAAAGATATCAAGGGGGGAATTAATTCAGGTGTAAATTTTCGATAACATCTTTTTGTATACAAGATCTTTTTTTTCCAAAAGTGACATATGAATCTAAGTCTCGTTAATATTTAAATTGAAGTTATGTTCCAAGATTATTCTTCCCTCAATAATATTCTTGTATCCTCTTGTAGTAGAATAATATAGATATCCAACAGTATGCATATTGAATAAGTTTCATCTCTTCTTACCCATACTGACTGAATATATTTCCATCTCAATTTTCTTATAGAACAACAAAGTAATGATTTGATAAAGGCTGAGTGCTGTTATTTCCTGTCTGAAAGCCACACCTGTTGAACTGCCATAGAGTTCGCAGGAGAAGGAGACAAGAATAAGCAATCATTCCAAAGCTTGCTTTAGGAGACGTTTTTTTCTTTCTCCTGGCAGTTGTGTGGGTTAAAGCAATATCATTTTTTTTCTTTTGGGTCAATATGTAACAATATTGTGTTCTGGTGTCCATTTATTGCACCAGTAGGGATATTGCTCTAGCTAATAAAGAAAAAAAAGAAAACAAACTATCTATTAATGAATTTAATTTAATTTCCTTTGGATTTCCATGATGAATTTCCGTGTTCAATTCGTTCCAGAAATTACTTACTGCTTAAATAAGTTAACCAACCAAAACCAGCATCAGAAAAACTAAATATCACTCATTAAATTCATCACGTTATGTCAGGACAACCTAGGGTCTTTATTTTATCTGAAGTGAGTGCTTCTTACGGTGCTGATTCAGGAAAGGAAAATATGTCAGATCAGTTTTGTGGGTCACTATTAACAGCTGACTCCCAGTCTTGTAACTGAAAATGCAACATGTTTATTGAAAGATTTAGGAATGATCATGCATGTATGGTTTTGCATGACACTGAGACTTTTCTTTTGCTGGTGGAAGTCAGAGATATCCAAGTTTCTGGATGTCTTGAGGCTGCTTTGCCTTAAAGAGATACAGTGGCTGCTGTGTTTACCATGTGACCTCTGTCAGTCTCTATAGCTGCTGAAGTACTGATTTTCAGCTGCATTCAGTGGCAGGGGGCATAAATATTCTTCTCAGATATTTATTAATCTTCTTGTAGTACCTATGTCCTGTGTCTAACTCCCATACATTTGAAAAATTTCTTCAGGTTGACCACAGCTTTTCAAGGAATGATGGCGAGTGACCAACTTCCATGCAGTGATGTACTGACAAAGAATTACTGCACTTAAAGTCTCTTCTGTTTTTCGGAAAGCCAAATTTCAGGCATTTTGTTTCCCATATGATAGCAGAACGAACTTAATTAATACAAACGCTATATCTATCTTCTAGGATGTTCTTTTAATTATTCCTATATGCCACAATATAGAAAGATGTGGGGGAGATAAATTCTACTTTTTTTCTCATTTCTAACAAAATACTTTCAGTAGTATGTTACCCTCATTATAATGTTCATATGGTATTTTTAATATTAAGCTAAATATAGATAAATATATATATATAAAGGTAAATATATCATATTTACCTTTATTTAAATAATACCTCTGTGGTGTGTGTTTGATTCTGGGGTCCCAAGGATTTTATACTCTGTATGGAATATAATGCCAATAAAATTAATCTTTTGTGTAATGTTAAGAACAACAAGTCTCCACTGTTTAATAGGGCGCCAGTGGAATTGCTTCTGGTGTTGTCGAACAGCAAATTACGGATATTGTCTCTAACTTCTTCTGAAAGAATTCATATTCATTCTAAACTTATTTTACTATGCTACCACTACTTTTGAAAAGAAAAACTGTACAGACCTCGTTTAAACTTTATGTCACTGTTAAATATGTTGTTAAGTAGAATAATTTTCTTAACAAATATAGATTGTGTATTGACTCATTGGAACAATGTTCTAGACAACATTACACATGACATTTAAAACATTCAAAGGTTGATTGTTTTCCTTTCCAGTCACGCAATATCTGTTAAGAAAATTGTATGCATTTATATCCCAGCTCAGGAAAAATATCAAAAACTTTCTTTCTTTATGTATAAAGTAGATATGTAATTCATGTGTAATTCAAAAGAATTCAAAAGATGTTAAAGTTAAGCAAATGTTTAACTTATGAGTGAACATAGTACATCTATTCTACATAAGCACACTTTTTTGAATCAAACACTGAAATAACATGCATGTAAATGAAGAAATATCTCATTCTTTTTAATGACAGTAAAAAAAACCCCTTTTAATATAAGGTAAACATTAATTAATGTTGATGTTGCCGTTGTCAGGTTTTTTTATTTCAATGGCTAGTTATACTCAATGAGCAAGGTGACCAGTTTAAATTAGACACATTATTTCCAATATCCCTTAAGAAATAATTTTAGTAGTTGAAAAACATTTCAAGGATGTAGTCTAGGTCAAATTTTCTTTAGATAAATAACGTTTCAAATCAGTTGTTTCCCATTATTCCAAAGCTTTTCTTCAGTATGAATAGCATAATGTCATACAAATAAAACATTGCTAGAATGGCCCCATTTTATTTCAATAGATCATATTTCTAGTCTTTAGGTCAAAATCATGACCCTTGCTTGTAGTTGTACACCATCAAAAGGAATACCAAGAAAGAAGTTGGACTTTGCTGTAATATTTAATTATAGAATCATAGAATCGTAGAATGATAGAATCATAGAATGGTTTGAGTTGGAAGGGACCTTAAAGATCATCTTCTTCCAAGCCCCCTGTCATAGATAAGGATACCTTCCACTAGATCAGGTTGCTCTAGGCCCCATTCGACCCAGTCTGCAACACATCCAGTGTTGCAGCATCTACAACCTCCCTGGGTAACCTGTCCCAGTGACTCACCACCCTCATAGTTTTGTTTCTGCAGTCGTGCTTTGAAAGTTTTCGTATGCCTGAAAAAGATTAATTTCTCGTATTATGCAACTAGTTTTCTGAAAGTGTTCAGAAAGAAAGCTGCAGCCATCTTCTCCTTTCTTGTCTCTTGTAGTACTGCAAACATGATCATTGTTTTACTTAGTAGAAAGCTGTGGGCTCTGTGTTGACCTGATAATGCAGGATATCAGTATTTTCTGGGCTTGCTTTGAACTTAATTGATTTTGTTTATTATTATAAGAATTATCTAGGGATTGAATGACTATGACTTTATAACTCTCCAAGCATAAGGATTGTGAATGTCATACAGGGAAGTGGTGTGACAAACACAGGGAGTCACTCTAACGAACACCAACCCTTGACCTAATGCTGAGGGAAGCTAGTGTACAGCTCTCAAATTTCAGCTTGGCATTAATGTGAAAGAAGGAGACTGAATTCAGAATATATCAAAGTAATCCAAGTGGACCCACGACTGAAGGAGAAGGCGTTTCTGCCACTGTGAACATCACATTCCTCTTGGCAAAGATACCAGGACACTAACAACTTGTTATGCTTCTGAAGTGCCGGGGCCTGAGTTTTTGGCCCAAAGTTGGAGTTGGCCTGTGAATGAGTCACAACCTAGCTGTCACGGTCCAGGCGCGCGAGCGTTCGTACCGCCTCCCAAAGAGGAAAAGGGGATCAAGGGCGGAGTGAGAAAAGAGAACTTCCCATCAGCTCGTAGGCACGTGTGGAGATTGATGAGTATTTAATAAATTTATTACCAGATATGTTCACATAAACCGTATCTACTCTGTGGAAGTACCACGATATGCCACACCCACCACTCACTCTCCCTTCCTTGAGGAATGAGGGGACAGGGTAAAAATAAGAACTTAATTGAGTCAAAATATGACCTGCATGTAGATAATGTGTGGTGTATGCAATGGGGTGTGTGTGTGTGTTGGATATATCTACCCCTTCTCCAGCGTATGGTGAAGATCTGGCTTAGTTCAACTCCAGGCGTGGCAGCGGTTGCGCTGGCGGTGGCAGCACGGGGGGAAGGAGGACCCAGCTTCAAGCCACTGGCCCAACGCCAACCCTCCTCACCGCAGCAGCAGCAAGCGGGTTTTTTTTCTCCTCTTTGATTCACAGCTTCTTGATCCGCAGTTTTAAGGTGGTCCTGTGATTGTGCGCTCTTTCCGGCAGCAAGGGCGATGCACGCCCAGTCTAGACGCATGGGTACTTGTGAGAAGGAGTCCAATGAGTACCTTATAGCGTGCACAAGAGAGAGCAAAAGAGGGAGACGGAGACACCGGAGACGGCCACGGCGGTGGAGACCGCCATGGCTGAGTCTTCAGCCTACAGTCCCAGTAGTGCCCTCTCTTAAGGTAGCAGGGAGGGAAAAGAAAAAGTTTCCTATTTTCCCTCAGATTTTTATATCTTGCCGTGCCCCACAGATCTTTAGCTGACTTAGAAAGATATCTCGAAGACAGTGGTCGGTTCCCCACATCTCTCCCCATGGCTTTCTAAGTCCCTTAGTGTTACTGTATGGATGAGTATATGTATGTGTTATGCCCTACTTGGTTCTTATGTAGCCCTTACCTCTCATCATATTCCTCCTCTTCTCAGGTGTAGGGATAGCTAGGGAAGGAAAATATCTAATAGCAAATAATAAATACATATATACAAGGTAAACCCAGGGAGCAACTCCCTGTGATATAGCCCTACAATATATATATGCAATACATTTACCCTTACCTAACATTCGATAGACAAACAACACATATATCTGCTTGATGCCGGCATCAATTACATTCTATTCTATACTTAT
>JAVSBS010021383.1:53555-67674 GCA_033124195.1 Coracias cyanogaster
AAATAGAGTTTTACAAGCATCATTAAGGAAGAGTTTTTTGTTGTTGTTAGTGTAGCTCTCTAGAGGTTAAAACTGAGTGCTGATCTACACAGGGTATGCTTTAATTTGTATCTTATTTCTGTATAGTAATAGAACCTGGACAATCACATTTCTAAGATTATAATAAACTTTGGAAGAACGTTAAAGTTGTATCACTGGAAAAGGTGAGTTTATATTCTCAAATACATTGTGTAATATCTGTATGTAAGAAATAAATTCAAAATATGGTTGTTTAGGTGCAAAATTATGGTCTATGTTCAACTCCACTATAGAGCAAATACAAACCTTTTATTAATGGTTGTGATGTGCATTAGGAAACTAAGGTCTGGAAATGTTATAACTTCCTACATTTAACCGATCTATTTCTTACCATTCCAGGAACTAAAGCATTTCAGGGAACCAGAAAGAGCAGAATTGACTTAGAATTTACATTATATATAAATGGATGGCCTTTGACTCTGAGAATTCAGAATCCAGTGGAGATTAGGGCACCAGTTAGCCTAGTGCTTCCAAAGCTAACTACTGCACCAGTTTGATCGCCTAATTTTGAAAAGACTGGGAGACGAGAGTGACTCAATTGTTGTCTCAGCCAATATAGGGTGCATATATGGTATACTGCAAAAACATGGAGAAGTTTCTATCCATTGCATTACTCTACTGCAAAATATTTTCTTGCAGAACATTTGGCCATATATGTCTGCATTCTGCATGTATGCTTGTGTTTTGTGTATAAAGATATAGGCTGTTGTTTTCAACAAATGGATGGGACTGGATCACCAACTGTCTCAGTCCAGGCGTGCGAGCGTTCTTACCACCTCCCAAAGAGGAAAAGGGGATCAAGGGCAGAGTGAGGAAAGAGAACTTCCCATCAACTCGTGGGCACATGTGGAGATTTATGAGTATTTAATAAATTTATTACCAGATATGTTCACATAAACCGTATCTACTCTGTGGAAGTACCACGATACGCCACACCCACCCGCTCACTCTCCCTTCCCTGAGGAACGAGGGGACAGGGCAAAATAAGAACTTAACTGAGTCAAAATATGACCTGCATGTAGATAATGTGTGGTGGATGCAATGGGGGGTGTGTGTGTGTTGGATATATCTACCCCTTCTCTGGTATATGGTGAAGATCTGGCTTAACTCCAGGTGTGGCAGCAGTTGTGCTGGAGGCGGCAGCAGGGGCAGCAGCAGGACCTGGCTTCGAGTGGCGGCAGCAGAGTGGGGGAATGACGGCGCTGGCCCGACGCCAACCCTCTTCACTGTAGCAGCAGTACGGGGTGTTTTTTCTTCTTCGGCTAGTGGCTTCTTTGGTCTGCAGTTTTTAAGGTGGTCCTGCGATTATACGCTCAGAGTCTTTTTCCAGCAGTAAGGGTGGTGCACGCCCAGCTGAGGCACACATGTACTTGTGAGGAGTCCAATGAGTATCTTATAGCGTGCACGAGAGAGAGATAGAAAGAGGGAGATGGAGACACCGGAGATGGCCACGGCAGCAGAGGTGGCCACGACCGAGTCTTCGGGCTACAGTCCCAGCAGTGCCCTCTCTTAAGGTAGCGGGGAGGGAAAAGAGAAAGTTTCCTGTTTTCCCTCAGATTTTTATATCTTGCCACGCTCCACAAATCTTCCGACTTCTGGCTTCTGGGGAACCATGGCATCATTGGAGTTGTAGTTCTCTTTAGCTGACTTAGAAAGACATCTCGAAGACAGTGGTCGGTTGCCCACATAGCAGAATGATTTTTTTTTTTGCTATTGGTTTCATGTTCCAGAGGCAGAACCTGGGCTCTGCCCTCACCCAGGTGGTCATGGCTGGGGCTCTGGGTGAGGCCAGGATTATATCAACCAGGAGCTGATCAGTTGGAGGATCTTCCTGTTGGGCGTGGCTTTTGTTGGGGATGGTTTCCTCTTGCTGAGCTCTCTTGATGGTGTCCTTCCATGTGAAGGGCCCCTGCCAGAGCCATCTCTGTCTGTTGTGTCCAGCAGACAATGCTGGCACCACAGTGGGCAGCGGAGGATCTGGGCCCACAGGAATTTATGGCAGGACTGTCTGAAAGACTTCTGAGGGGACATTGCTGAGTTCAGCGTTGGCCTGTGTGACCAGGCAACTGATGGCAGCATAAAATCATGATGGCTGAACCAGCACAGCAGCTTCCTTGCTTGTCTCTGTTTCTGGGATGAGTGCAACATCAGAATAAAGGTGTAGATGTTCGCAGGTTTGTATAACAATTATGACTGTGTAAATAATAAGATCTCTCTGTATTGAGTTGGGCTAAGGGTATTTTTAGTATTATACTGGACAAAAAATAACTATTTGTATTTAATTAGACTGTTAAAACATTAGCTGTACTAGCACTCATTTCTTAGCCCCTAATATAAGTTCCCCTTTGCCCATCACAGGATTGTGACAATGTGCAACTTGATTAGCAAAGTTAGCAACATTTGGGCACATACCTATAATTTAGTGGGCATAGTGAATTGGTAGAACTGGTATTGGCCTGATTCACACAATATCAGAAACACACATCCCATCCCTTATCAAAATACTGCAAAGTTAATTTCCATCACATAGCCAACAGTGATCAGTGCTGACGGTAGGACATGTTTTTTAGAAAAAAAATAACATAAATGGGCTTAATGGGAATAATGACAGCAGTCTATTGATTCAGTTTATTAGAAAATAAATAGAAAATTGAGAAACATTCTGAGCAGTAAGGCTTGCCTGTCAATAAGTATAACACTATAATTTAACTCCATTGCCATTATGTGATCAATAATGACATGGAGGACCACCATCCATCTTTATCTCTCCTGAATTTCAAGTCTGAATATCAGCTGATCATTCTTCAACTCCATAGTTCATTTCTGAATAGTGTGGGTCTTCACAAAAAATAAAGAAAATTCAGATCAAATACTAAGATCTAAGTCAGATTAAATAGATTATTTTTTAAGTAATAGTTGAAGTGGTTCTGCAATTCCTATCAGCAGAAGTGAAAGATTTCTGAAGGAATTAAATAAACTATTAAATAAATCATGTTCTAGAAAAGAATAGCTAATTGTAGATTATTCATAGGGAGAAATATTGGAAATTTACACAAATCCAAACACTATCCAAGCTTACATAAAGAACCTGCTTTAGGTATTTAGATGGTATCCACTACCTCTACTTTCTAAACAAGCAAATTTCTGAGTGGCATAATTTCTAAACCTGGACAAGTATCTCAGAATCATTTTGACAGACAGCCAATATACTCCTCAGATATTCTCTTGTAGCTGATTTCTAGCAAATGCTGTAGGTGTTGAATTCTATACAGCTGAAGTGTGTACAACAAAGAGCTAAGAAAAGTCTGCAAACACTGAATTCTAGTATTCCAACCTTGATGTGGTAGGACATAAATCATGAGCCATAGGCCCTGCTGAAACAGCAATGTCCTTAACCTTCCTAAATTTCTGATATGTAAATATGAAGACTTAACAAAGCCTCAGAACAAATTTCAGGGTCAAATATAACACCAAAATTATTCAGTGAGAAGGTAATATTATATTCCCAATGAACGGTACCATAAATGAGGAACGGCTATTTAGCAGGCAATGGGCCAAATAAAATCAATTCTGCTTTAAGCATCAAATGTTAGCAGACACTCAACACTTAATGTCTAATAAGTATCCTTGCAAACTAAAGACAGATTTATCTAAGTCATCATGAACTGTTTGATATACCTATTATATCTGGATGTCATCAGCATAAATATAGTAATTAAGATCCTGCTTATAGAATAAATGACCCTACTGGGAGCACGTACTGTGCATGTTAAATAGGATAATCATGCTTTATGAAGTCTATATTGGGATTTCCAGACTTTATCAGTAAAGCACCTCGACGCTGGTAACACAGAATTTTAAGAAATAATGAAAAATAACTGAACAAAATTAACCATCATTTCATTTAGTTGCATCCTATAAAAATAAGTAATCTGAAAAAGACTATTACTATTCAATCTTACGTTGGCTCTAAAAAAACCTGCCTGTTACTATTTTGGTTTTGATTTTGTTTGGGTTTTTAAATATGCTTCACTATCTGCCAAAATGGGGTAGTGAAAAGAAATAGTAAAATGCTATTCCTTATTCATGCTGAAATAGTCAAAATTCATGACAGCGTGGAGAGAGGGAAGCTTTAGAAAAGGAATATGCAGTATTAAGGTTTATAAACTGCTTGTTTTGCAACAGTCCTTAGTTATTACCATCTAATTAATTATCCACTATATGAAAGGGGAGATTAAGCCTACAGCTCTCCTCTCAATAAAGAACAAAAGAACTTAAAATTTGTCTTTCATTGACATGTTGTTATTTGTTTGTAGAAATTTCTACACACTATTGTTGATTATTTCACATATACAAACTATTCAGCACTTGTTTGTGTATCCCCAACCCTTAAAATAAGAATAAAAGAAAAAAAAAGAAATCCAGAGGAATAGATTAATTTATTCTACTCCTTTTTTAGGTTACAGGCTTTTTTTTTTTTTTTTTGGTTTGCTAGAATTTGCATTCTTTTAATTAATTGCACTGGGAGCTGTGTGCAGAGGAGAGGGGATTTGGGAAAAAAGCTCATAAACAAGCAAGTAGAGCAAAAGACACAACTTGAAATATATTATTAAACTTCTGAGTTCTGTTTTCTTTTCTGTAAGAAATATAACTGTGTATTTAATGTATTCATCACTCAGTCTAACCCTTATATACTCACATGAATAAAAACGTATTTAGTTTGACAGCTTTTTTTAGCTTTATAACAGGAAAAAAAAAGTGGTTTTAAGCTTTCATTGCAGCTAAGCAGAAACGTTCTTCCTGAATGCTCTTTCTTTCTTAGTGGTGCCTATATATGAATCTGATAGAAAAGCAGTATAAAATTATAGCTGGTTTTGCACCTCATACAAAATTCATGAGATTTTTCACAGGTTTTTTGTTATTTTTTGCTGTTGCTGTTTGTATCATAAACTTGATAGTTAATTAAAAATATACATAATATACCAAAATATATCCCCCCTAAACAAACAAACAAAGAGAGAATGTAATTGGTCTTAGGTGAAGATTAAAAGAACTGAGATGACAGCAGAATCACACCTTTCACTTTCCTAACTTCCCAGGCAAATTACTATGTAATACTCTAAAGCTTATTTTTATGTTTCCCCAGAGAATAGTCAAGGTACATATTTTTTTCCTGCCTCTTCTTTTTTTTTTTTTTTAAGGTTGTTTTTTTTTTTGGTTGCTTAGTTTGGATTTTGTTTTCTTTTTTCCCCCTAAGCCTGTTGTAATTCGAGATATCAGTCATAGTTATTGCCTTGCTAGGTCTCACTAAGAGTACTGGACCAATTCAAAGTATTTGATATGACACTGCAAGAAAGTCTGTTTGTTACTTTGGTTTTTGGACGTAGTAGTAAAAGTACACTCACAGAATTGTAGAAAGCTTTTGCAAATTCTTCTTTTTTTTTCTGATATCTCAAAAAATACTTCTAATTTGGGAATTTTTTTCAGTGAAGAATTTAACTGAATTTACTAATCTTAGTCTGCATGAGTAAAACAATTCTCAGCCATTGAAAATGCAAGAAGGACAAGGCAGAGAGTAGAGTGTTATGTCTCCTTTCTAGAGGGAAGTTAAAGTTAATATGTCAACAGTACAGATAACTGTTAATAAAGTCCAGTTTTGACAACGGTTTTTACTCAAACTGACTTCATGAAATACTTCAGAATGGAATAGTGGCTCTGTGTAGAGAAATACCATGTCCCCTTCAACTAATAAAATAAATATTTTGTTGATAAATGAACAAAATTCTGATAATTGTTAAATATTTTTATGTAAGTTTGAGAAATGGCAACATAAACTACGTATGCATAATATAAACTTAGTTAAATTTAATACCATATGCACATAGGAGAATTCTTCATAACCCTTACAGTAAGCTGCCTTAAGACTCAGAGAACAAAGGACAAGTACATTTTTACTTCATCTTTATTCTCCTACAATTCAGAAGGGTAAATGAGGATTTATGAACAGCAGAACATAAGGAAACAGCTTAAATTAGCCTGATTCAATAAATATTTATATAAATATATACAAGATTGTTAACATTCTGTTTGATGGTAAAGAATAATTTCTCGCAAATAGCAAGAAATATGCTTTCTCAGGCTTCATCGTTGGCAGGAGATAGTACAATTTTTGTACGTTATGATATTTAGCTCAGTAGTAGTTTTCTTAGAGAAAGTAGTATAAGGGTTAGAATAATGATTCTGTAATTCTGTGAAAAATCTGCCTAATATTGGTTATAAACACCTTACAGATTGTATTAAAGAATAAGTTTTAACCATAGATTTTACTATAAATGCTGTTGATGTGCTAGCTGAGAAAATGAACTACAAGTTTCATGGATCGTTCAATGTTCATGTATCACCAAAAATTCACATTATTGCTGATACCATTCATTGTTTGCATTGATCTGACAAAAATGCAAGATATTTATCTACAGAATTAAACTACTTCCATGCTTCAGAATATGAACATGTTTACTCATTAAAGTCTCAGAAAAATAACATTCTAGATCCTATGATCAGTTCTTTTTTCCAAACAAAAAAATTTACAAAGCAGCCTTCTTCATGCAGTTCTTACACTTTGTTCTGGATTACCTATATGGTAAATTAATTCATTCTCTTATGACTTTGCCTAGGAATATTTACAAATTTTTCATAGTTTGAGAGATGAATACATTCTTATCTTATTTTTTAAATATATTTATTGCTATTTCAGCTATGAAAGATGAGATCTGTTCTGAAAATTTCTCACTAAATTGAAAGTTATTTTTACTGTCCAATAATTTTCATACAAGGCTTGATATTTTGTTTTGAAATACATGGTTGTACAAGAAAAATGTTATCAGAATTTACGCATCATTATGTTTATCTTTTATTCTAATTTACAGAACATTTAGATGGGAATAAAGGAAGCTCTATTTCTCTCACAAGGAAATAATTATATGGCTAAAATTGCCTTAGGGTGCTAATTCTTTACAGTACAAGGTAGTGTTATGTTTTACATATGAACATAACGCATATGTTTGTGATTGGCCTATTCAAATATAAATACTCCTAGGAATAGCTCAAAATGACCATCAACTCATAAATATTTATACAGCAAAGAGAGAAAGCAATATTCACCTTGATATCTATGATTTCACTATTGTCGGTCTTTCATCAATTTTATAACACTTTTAAGATAACAATTTGTGTTCGGTTCTAAGCTATCTTGGCATTTTTTCAAGTCGACAGATAGATCAATATAATTGATAATCTGCTTTCTGGTGCAACTAAGTATCAAGTGGACCTTAAAACATCTGAGGAAAACTGATAATTTTTTAATACTGTGAATTGTTTTAACTGTGTCACTGCTGCACAGCAGAACTATGTTATTCCAAAAGCCATTATTAATAAAAATTACCATTTTCACTCCAGTTATCAAGTGCTTATCATGAAAGCGTTACCAGAGCATCAAGACCAGACAAAGAAATTAGACCCTTCTCTTCAATATTTTTCCTTTTATTTTTTTTTTCTTTTCTGGAAAGAAAAATCCATACATTTCATGCAGTCCCCAACATGGGACAATATGGAGATGAGCGTAAAATCCATATGTATTCAGCTTAGCTCAGCAGTGTTCCATTTGCACATCTATACATCTATTTACACTAAAGCAATATCACCTTCTCATGCAGTTATCTTTGTCCCTTCAACGTTTCTAAATACTGCAGGCAAAAAAAAAAATCTAAGTCCCTCAAATGTCTTGTCCCTGCTTGCTGCTATGTCCCATCATTAGTACCTGAGCACAATAAAGAGGCACCTCTTCAGCCTAAAGCCCAAATCCAAGCTTCTCAGAAATACACTGGAGACTACTCTTATTTGAATAACATGGCCAGAGGAGGTCCATTTACTATCTGATTGTATTGAAAGTGAGCACTTAGACTTTTTACCCAGCAGCTGGGGTAAATTTTTCACTGCCTGAAGAGTTCCAAGCATATGACTGCCTCAGGAGTCCATCAGCCATTGAACTGCAGCTAATTTCATTGTGCGTGTGAGAAGGACACTTGGTTCCTCCTGTTCTGAGGAGAATTACCTCAAGAATAGATTAATAGATGTAAAAATACAAATGGGAGAAAACCCCAACTGAATAGATCAGAAGTGTGTGAGAATAAGCTTTCTTTTGGAAGACTCCCAAGATAGAGTTTTTGCTTGAAGTGCTTTGTCTATGAGATGACAGTTATGATCTAGATGAGAGGGTCTAAACCACAGGCTCTATTCCTCTACCAGTTCTAGCCAGCAGGTCGAACTGAGATTTTGAAGATTTGGACCTTTGTGTTCTTGGAGGAATTCAGATTTATGTAACAGGTATATATACATCTAAAATATACATTTTGGATTTAGGAGCTTCTATTCTGCTCAAAACTCTCCTCCAGGCTCTTAAGTTATTTTTAGATATTTTGAATTGTTTTTTACATTTTCCACTGGCCACCTACTACATCATTGTGTACATAAATATCTGTAGTATTCAAGGCTTCAGAAGGCTGAGTCATGCCTAAGAATATATATTTTTAAAGTGGTCAGATTTCTGGTGAATTCTTAACAAAGCCAAATTCTTCTGGCTACTGTGTATTCTTACAAAAGGTTTCATAAAGTTTCTTTAGGAATTTTCTACAGCTGCCAATTGTTTGGCTTTTCTAGATTTTTCCAAATTTGGATTTATATGTCAGTCATCAAATTCTTTAGTTTCAAGTAAAATTTCCAGCAAAGCTTGTAATATCTGGGATTTTTAAGGACTTTAACAATCTACTTAGTTATATCCCTGTCATGTTCTTTTCCAGTCAAGTTATAAATGATAAATCCTATCGTCTCTGTAAACAATGTTGTTAGATGCTGTTTTCCTTCAAACTGATAGGATCAGGTTTACGGAAGTAATCTCTGCAGTTCTTGCTGGATTTACATTGCATTTCACAAGCAGATTCAGTATTGTCCAGCATTCTTGCAATGTAAGCCATTTGCTTGCCACAATTCAAAATAGTAGAATATATACCTTTACTTTAATGAGGGACATTGTCACCTTTCAGAGAACAAAAACATTTCCCACAGAAGGGCCTGTGAAGACCAACTCACTTTCTATTTATCTGACAAACAACACACTTAATATTTAAAGCATTTGTTTGTTTGTTTTTAGGACAGTAAAGCCATCATACAAAATCAAATAAAATATTTGATGGCTTTAGGCAGAGGAAAGAAAAAGGAGGACTAAAAGAGAGATGTACATGTAAGAAATATCTTACATTTTCCATTCTTTTATAATGAGCCCTGGGCAAAAGGGGCAAAAATAACTGACTGAGAATCTTGGTGTTTTGAGCTTGCTAACTAATGAGATACTTCAAAAGTTTTTGAATAAAATGGTTAAGGTTTTAAAAAGACCTCAAAACAGACACTCTACTGAACTCAATTTTAAGAAAATATTTGTCCCAAACAATATTGATTTTTTTTGTAAATTAGGTAAAATGTATTCTAACAAGACAATACCTAAAAAAATTATGAACAATCTTATTTTAGAGATATGTCATTTTGATGTTTATGTTGTTCTAATGTTTTCAGAGTATGTTGAGCCTGTGAAGAAAACTGAGCTTGTTATGAAAGTCATGCACCTGGAAAGCACAGTCAGTGCTTGATTTATGGGGATTTTCCATGTACTTTTTGAAATTATTCAAATAAATGTCAGAAAACTCTGACATGATTTGTGCCTATGAGTAGTTAACAGATCACTGAAGCCTGAAGTTATCATATAACTTAAGAGTTTTCTTAGCATATGTGTGTTCTCACTCCTCACTATCTTCAATGTATAGGGACAGATGTTTGTTTATAAATAAGGTTTTGCCTATTAAAAAAAGTATATTCAATTATCTACAGATTACTGCTTTATTTATTCTCTCAACTACCAAGTGGAAAACATATACATCTTTACTAGGAAGCCAAAGATTAATTTTCTTTTTTTTAGTGTAATGTTTCTTACCTGTAATCTTGCTTTTCCCTGTCATTTACACACTAAAGGATCACAAAAGGAAGTGTATTTCTGTATGCCAATAGGTGCTGCAGTGCTTAGAAACTCCAAGGATGGAGTAGAATTTTTTTATAGGTAATATTTTAATGGGTAACATGGCCTTGCAGAAGGATCAGACAGATTGGAGCACTGGGCAATTATCAATGGCATGAAATTTAACAAGATCAAATCTGGAAGTGGAGAAGGAGATGCTGATCTCTTCTCCCTGTTATCCAGTGACAGGACATGTAGGATTGGCTCAAAGCTTGGTCAGGAACCAACAATCCTCTACCTTTGAACTAGTCCATTCCACTGATGTTGAATTCTCAATTCAAAACCCTAACTCCAGCAAATCTGAAGCCAGCACCTGAAGTGCTGGGGCCTGAGCAATAGGCCTTGAATTAAAGTTGATGTATGGATGGATCTCACAACTGGGCAGCATGACTGAAACCAGCAGAGGATTTTTCTCTGCTGAGAAATTAGCTGATTAGCCATGAGAACAGACCAAAGCAGACAGAGGTGCCGCCTCCTCTCTGAGTTTCTTCCCAGGTTTGGCTGACCTTGGATGGAACCCAATAAGGAGGAAAAATAACAGGTGTCCCACTTTTGAAGTAATTTTTGAGGATTGCCTATGCAGCCTGAGTTGTTTATCCAACAGTATAAAAGCTGGTCCTGCTTGCAGAGAACTTTGGAAGCCAACCTGCAGGTGGTTGCACCACGCAGGGTTCCCTGTTACCGGAAAGGCCCCCGACTGCTTGCTGCAACTGGGACTGCCCAGCAACAGTGGGACAGGACAGGAACATCAGACAAGGGTAATGGATTTGATATGAACACCAAAACCAGGACAGGGGTAATGGATTTGATTACCTATCCCTTTGGCATCTGCAGCAGTTTAATAATGTACATCTGTGGAATGTATCATGTTCTGCTGGTGCACCTCTCTGGCATCTGCCGGGTTGGTCTGTGCATGGCCCTGGTGGTATTCAGGGTATGGTTGGTTTCTCCCTCTGTTGTTGAGTTTGCTGCTGGGTTCCTCTTTCCTTCTGTTATTGAGTTTGTGGTTTGGTTTGTTTTCCCTTTTGTTATATCAGCTGCGGCGAGTGGATTTATTTCTTCTGTTGCCAGCTATGTTATGCCATTCCTGAACTCTGTGGAGATAGATAAAATCTACATCTGTTTATGCATCTGTCTTCTGCTGATGGTCACGTTCTTTATGTTCAGCCAGGTAATTGGCAAAACAGCACCAAAGAATTACCTTATCTGGACATAATGGTCCTGGTCATGCATGCAACATCAAAAATATGAGATACAGCACGTTTTCTGGTCCTAATCCCTTAACTGTTCAGAATAAAGTCCCAGAAAAAGTGTGCAGACATTGTTTGGATCATATGTTTTATTGTGAAAGCCAGGATATCATTCCAGGCATGAGAATGTGCTTAGGCAAGGCTTCAGTTTGAAATATTTTGCTCTGAACAAACAATTCTTAGTCCTACGAAAGCTAAATAATAAAGAAGAAATCACTCTTATTGTGTCAGTATCTACCCAGGTAGTGTGGACTATGCGACAGTGTAGATCCTTGCAAGCACTTCTGACTATGTGCATTTAATGATGATGGTTGCCCTTCCTGAAATCAAGATTTCAATTTTACACAGTTTGGATACCTAGGCTGCAAAGGCAGATCTTTCCTGGCATGTAAGTGAAGTTTCAGAAGAGTTGGTATCAGCATTGTTTCACCTTTCAGTATACTTAAATTAGTAACATGCTGTAACTTCAGTTTCTGCAGGATGTATTCATCTTAACCAGCAAATCCATAAAGTTAGTTATAAATTTATCACTCTGACACAATATTCTCTGAATATTCCATGATTCTATGGCACTGTGTCTGTCACAGAGGTAAGACATACTGTCTATCCTCTTAATGAATATTCTTGCAGTGCAAATCCAAACCGTAAGTGAATCATCTCTTGTAATGCTTTGTTCTCCTGAACTCCAAATAATGCTTTCATCTTAGATCTTCAACTTCTTCAAGATTTTTCTTAATATTAAAAACATCGCATGTGACTCTCTTAAACAAATATTGGCAGTCACTGTGAATAAAATTATCACAACTGTTTTTTGTCATGAGAAAACATTTCTTATTTCTTCAGCCTGTAACATTTACACAATCCTGGTTGTCACATACAGTAATCTGACTCAAATACCTGATTGGAGTATAGAGAAGTCACAGAGAACACAAGTCTAAAACATGATGAGGACTACACTCTCAGACCACTGGCAAAGTCAGATATTGCCAATTCATTTATGTAATATTTTCAATTAATTATTAGTTAGGATGACAAAGATGCTAATTTTATTCTCTAAGTTTCACATGCTTAACCAGGCCAGTGTGACTTTTTTTTAAAGTTTTATATTGAACTTGAACAAAACTGGTTTCGTTTTATCAGTTTATCTTCATTTGTCTAAGTGTATCTTACTTGTCATTTGTTTGGGGATAAAAATCTGAGTTCTGTTGATCATTACAGCAGCTGCTTCATTTCACTTGTTGTGTTTAGTATCCTGATAGCATATTCCATCAGCTGATTATTGTGTTTAACTGTTGCATCCAATTCAAGAATATTTTAGAACAGTAAATATTTTTCTGTAAAAACCCTAAAAGTGAAATGAGGTTTTCCTTTTCACTTTTTGTTTTCATTTTTATGTTCTTATGAAAGTCTTCTCTTACTGATTTAAATAAATCTCATGTACGCACACTAAAATAACTAATGTCAAACTTTCTGAAAAAAAAATCATCCACTGCTTGAATTTAAATTTTGTTCCAGAGATTCACGATTTTTTTTTGAAGATCTTACAGCACCTCAACAGTACTATTTCTAATGCGGGGTACCACACTGCAGGCAATAGTGTTGTCACATCAACACATCGCTTTTCTCATGAAAGCTTGGGAATTTTAAACTCTTATAAAATTCAAGTCACTTTTACAATGTAAGTAGCCCTCTAATATTCCTCTTCTGCATGTAATTGAAGACTTCCATTGCTTTCCACACTTCTGAATGGTAGCAGTCAGATTAAGAAGTAATCCTAGGGAGCTAGACCCAGAAGCCAGGAGTCCTTTGTCCCAACTGTAGTAATCACTAAACCATAGTCTGGCTCCTTCTTCCTTCCTGGCCTGCTCACACTCTTGGTGGCACATTGGTCAAGTTTTCTTTCTACACAGAATACTTGATAGCTTGGTGACCATATTATTTTTCTGAAGGGTAAGGTGTACGTGAGTTTCAAAGGATCCAGCTATCAAGGGCTTCCAGACAGAAGCCTTTTCAGAAAGGTGGTAAACCATTATGGGCTGTGTTTTCGACAAAAGGGACAGTAACTTTGTGTTGGACATGCCTTGAACATTGCTCTTGGGGATGCAAATAGACAATGGGCACAAATCCCTGGTGTCCAGTTTGTGAAGGAATTTAGATGAGGGCTAACAGGCAGAGAAACCTGAATATAAGTACACAGAGAACTATGTGATACAAAACGTAGGTGCCAAATTTATTTAGGTATGCAGTAGATTTTGTTACTGTATTGGGTCTGGCTGAGCTGGTTTTCCCCACAGCAGCCCTCCTGGTGCAGGGTTTTGTGCTGGGCGCTAAAGGGTGTTGGTAACACACCCGTGTTGTGACTCCTGCTGAGCAGGGCTCGCACAGCACCAAGGCTCTTCCCAACATTCCTCCACAGTGGGACGGGGTGGGCAAGATCTTGGGAGGGGACACAACCAGGACAGCTGACCTCAACTGACCAAAGGGATATTCCAGACCATATGACGTCAGCTCAGCTATAAAGCTAGGGAAAAGGAGGAGGAGGAGGAGGGGGCCATTCCTTCGTCCTCCAGAGCAACCTCTACACGACTTGGAGCCCTGCTGTGGTGAACGGAGATTTATGTCTCACTGAGGCAGTGAACTCCTTTCCCAGTAATGCTTTGCGGCTCCCATG
>JAVSBS010021384.1:0-29967 GCA_033124195.1 Coracias cyanogaster
CGGCGCGCTGCGGCGGGCAAGGCTGGGGCGGCGTCAGCGGGAGCGCGGTGCCGGCTCCAGGGCTTTAAAGCAGCGTGTAAGCTGAGATGCTACCACAGACAGCGGCGCGGCGGCGGCCGCAGCAGCAGCTCCCCGAGCCCAGACGGGCGCCCGCCTTCCGCCGCGCCGCGGGGCATGAGAGCGGCCGCCCCGCAGCTCTAGGTACCCCCCGCGCCCCATGGCGACGTCCCGAGCTGCCCGCGCCTTCCTCCTCCTCCTCTTCCTCCTCTGCCTGCCGGAGCTGCGGCGGGGGGCGCGGGGCGGCGGGCAGCGGCTGCGGGGCTGCCCGGCGCCGTGCCGCTGCGAGCAGGAGGGCATGCTGCTCCGCGCCGACTGCTCCGACCTGGGGCTCACGGCCGTGCCCGCCAACCTCAGCGTCTTCACCTCCTACCTGTAAGTGTGGGGCAGCCCCCGGGAGCGGGCCGGGGAGGGGGCACCGGCCGCGTCCCCGCGGGAGGGCCCGGGCCGGCCCCCGGCGCTGACAGGAGGCGCGGGGGGTCGGTGCGCTGCCGCGCCCCTGCCTATAGCCAACAGCCGGCTTCAAATAAGTTTCTAATCGCTTTTTAATCAGCGGGCGGGTTGCGAGGCGTTCATAGGTACGTCGCTATCTGGGTGCTCGGCCCGGCGCCTGGAGGGTCGCTGTGTGATGTGCCGTTTAGCGGGTAATTGAAAGCGATTGTAACGGCAGAAACTCGAGTCGATCTGCAGAGGAGGTTATCTCCACCTTTGCTTCCCGGGACTGGGCTTTGAACTGCGGTTGCTGTGCATTTAATCTTTAAAAGATCTCCCCTCGGGTTGAGGAAAGGCGAGAAATAAAGCGAGCTGCCCAGGAGGCGGGCAGCGCTCGGGGACCGGTGCGGTGCCCGGGCGGCCCCGCGCTGCCGCCGCGGCCGGACAGGTGCCTGTGCCCCGGGCCGGCGCCACCGACACCCCCGGAGCCCTCCCTCGGCCTCAAAGAACCCCCGCCTTCCAGGGCATCTCCACCGGGCCGGGCTGCGGTGCTTGGAAGCTCCTCGGCATCTCGGGCGCGCTGAATTACGGCGTGTAGGGACAGGGACGGCGAGGACGGAGAAACTTTGTATTGTAAAAGAAACCACCCAAAACTGTGGAAAAACTTTTTTGTTTCCTCCTTCGTGGTGGAAAGGTTATCGCTTAGCCTCGCTCGGTATTGTCTGTTGAAAGTGTTGCTGCACTAAAAGTCTTATTTTAGTGCCCTACTTACTGATTTCAAACAGTTGCTTGTGGGCTTATGTCCAGTAGCTTGTTAATTTACTGCTTATCCTCCATATCCAGCATACAGTATCTCAGTTTCGGAATGTGTTTGTCCATCTGTATATCTTGACATACTGTTGACATCCTTGCTACTATGGTTACTGTAAAGATGCTTCCACAGTGTTGTGTGTCTGGGACACTAAAGTGGTAATTTTGAATTCTCTTCTCTGTTAATAGCACACTTTAAACGACATAAAACATATGAGAAAATAGATGAAACTAAGTGAGAAATGGCCTTTCTAAGAGAAGTACAAATGTGACAACATTGGCAAGGTAGAAATGAAATGCAACCAATAAAATCTAAGTACCAAGTATATGTTAGGAGAAAGCTTAGTTTAGTGAAAATAGCATTGGTTTAGAAAGAGGATGTGCAGCTGAAAGACTTTCTAAATATTATGCATGTAAATACTGTTCTGAAATTTATCTTAATAAGATCAGTTCTAGCTTATTTTATAAACATTTCAAAGTTAAAGCTATTAGTCGTGTTAAGAGGTAGGATTCAACGTTACTGAATGACCACTTACAGTAGAGAAAAACATTGGCTATAGGTAATAAAGATAGAATCTTTAAGACACATACAAAGTCTGCCACGAGTTTCAAAAGTGTCAGGTCAGGATTTTGGGTAGACACAAGACACAATGTTTTCTGGTCCTTTGGAAAGTCATTAGCAGAAAGATAGATAATGAAGGTATAAAAGGCATACTTAAGCTGTACATATCCTCTGTCAAGAAGTAGATGCTGTAAACTCTTGGTTGTTTGGAGGAATGCTAAAACTGGAAAAATACTAGAGAACTCACTGCTCAGAAGTTTTATGAAGAAAAAGAGAATATAAATATGCATGATGATGTCAAAATACCACTCCGTGGTCTTCTGCTGATATACCTCCAGTAACCTGCTTCTTGGTAGTATTGTGATCTGGTCTGCACTTGTGCTTTTAAATCCTCTTGTCCTTCAGCAGCTTTTCTCTGGACAATTCTGTGCTGTTCAGTACCGTACACCCTGAAGTAGAAAAACACCACTGGGACAGGCCAACGTTTAAATGATCAAGGCTGCATACAGGCAATATAACAGTACAAAAGACACGCAGTACAACAGCATGAAAGATGGGTTCATACACATCGGCAGCTATGCTTACCCTTTTCCAGATTTACCAAGCTGTTATCCTTGGGTTAATTAATTATTGCCTCATTATGCAGAGTTGTAGCTCCTGCCTGCCCTTCCACAAGAACTGTCAAGATTCATTGGCTGTAGATGGCTAAGCAATGGCAAAATTTGAAACATGTCAGCTTGTTATAGAGATATTCGCCTCCCTGAGCTTGGTGGTAGCCAGTCAGATGTTCCTTGACTCTTTTTCTTTTTTTTTTCTCCCAGAAATACAGAAAGGCCTTTTTGTGGTGTGACAATTTTTAGTTCCAGTCAAAGCAGGAGATTAAAACTGTGTGCTGACATTAACTCTCTTTCCAGAAAAAAAAGACCCATCTTCTCTTGCACAGTAGACATATCTAACCAAAAACGTGCTGTGGTACCACCTTGTGTTAAGTTTGGGCTTTTAAAGGTTTTTTTCTAAATTTCTGTCACTTTTATCTTATCTGGATACTCACATGCTAAAAAAAAGCAAATATTTCTTTGGATGTGCACTGGAAATTGCATGAAAAGTTAAAATGCTGAGGCCATTAAGGTTTGGTTTATGTTAGGACAAATGTGTACTGAGCATGATATGTTATGGTGACTAAATTTTGCATGTTTTTAATGATGGTGCTCTTGCAGCAGAGCTAAATGTAGTCTACAGATAGACCTGCTACACATTTCTCCATTCTCGTTTGTATTCCCAGGCAGCAATGCTTGCCTCCCATCAAAAACTGTTTTATTTATGATTATGTGTCTGCTGCCATGAACGGTTATATCTTTGAAGAGCAGACAAGGAGAAACCAGGAGTTTCTTTCCATTCCTCATTCTTCATTTACTTTTAGGCTAAATAATGTACTCAGTGTATTTCATGCAATTCTTGCTGACATAGATGAGAATTCCATGTGCTTATGAAGGGCAGCACTGAGTCTCTGTTTCACATTAAGAACGTGTCACTTTCCTATCAGTACACTGAAAAGAAGAAGCCAGGATCTACAGGTCTTTTACACATGGGACCCTCCTTAATTCTCAAACCAAGCCTGTGAGTTAGTGAAATACTGCTACCATTTACTGTGATGTGAAAAACTGGGCTTGCTCAAAGTTAGAGGTAAAGTTTATGACAAAGCCAGTAATTAAAGACAGAATGCCTTATCCTAAATCCATTCTTTAACCACAGGCTCTCACCCTACTTCTCCTAAATACTTACTCATTAAAAATCGTGTCAAATCTGGCAGCTCCTGTTCAAGGATATTTAGTATGACGAATATAAAGAAAAAAAAATCTGTTTTCATATATCACGTGATGGCAATATGGGAGATAGCTCTTAAATATTCTGAGGGTCTCATGCTTGGATAGCACAGAAAAGGAAATTTATTATAAATACCAGGGCTGTCTAACAGTTCAGAAGCTGTGTTCTTTGTGATCAAAACCTCTCAGTTATAAACTCAGTGGAATATTTTGAGTGGAATATTAAGCAGAATGTTACCATCTTAGACTGATATAGACATGCATGCATACAGGTATAAATATTGCACCATGGAATATGTTGCCTTTTGCATTATAGTTCACTTAGCAAGTTGGTTTGGGATACACGTTATTTGCATTAGAAAGTTTAATTTTGAGTACGTTGTGAATATACATAGTAACATTTGGGAAAATCTGATTCGTATAATTTTTAGTTCTTCATAGAAATAATTGATTATGAAAAAAATGTTTTTTCAAAGCTATGATAACATTGATATTATTACAGTAAAACCAATGAAGAATAAATCCGTGTATATTATAAAGTTCGTAAGATATTACTCTTCAAATGAATTTTGGCCTTCTCCTTCATTTGTTGCCATAATATTGTATTTCATGATAGATATTCCTGTAGAACGCATTCAAAACTCTGTAGAGTGTTTGAAAGTGTTTAAGACTACTAAACAGAAAAAAAAAAGATGACAAAGAACTTGGGAGAAAAAACCTTAATTTACTTTTTGAAGATTAAAAAGTATATTCCCAGAAATTAACTTCTAAAATAATAAAGATAGTTGTTTCTGTGTCAGGAATACTCCAAAACATTAAGACCAAGCCTTTAGGGTAAATTTGCACTATTTTAGTCATTCTGATCTCACAGTGCAAACTCAAGTCTTGTCTGTGTCTTCACCTAATGTATCTTGGAAATCACGGAATCACAGACCACAGTTTTTCAAAGAGATCAAACAGCAAGATACCATCTTATGAAGAAGTAAGCTTTATAAAGCCTCTTACAACTTCCAGATCCCTTGACAAGGTTTAGGTGTTAGGTAGTTAGTGAAATATCTACCTTTACTAAGAAAGTACTTCTTTACATAGGTACAAAACCATTTAATATGGTTTATAAACCATTTTTGTGCCTTTCTAGTTGAAACAGGTTAAATGATTGCCATCTGTTTTCAGTTAATAATCTGAGTCCTGTTCCAGTTGAGGATGAAGGTGAATCCAGGTTCTGGAGTTAGAATTCAGTGCTAAATTCCCAAAACAGAGCGGTTCCTCTCTACCCATGGCAACAGTAGGTATGCAGAGGTAAAATGTACACATAGATAAATTAGAGGTACATAAAACTGAAGAAGTAACAAACTACATAAGCTTTATGCTTGCCAGTTTTCAAGGGATTCGCTTTAAATTTCAACAAATAACGTGTCAACCCAAAAATTAATTTCTTTGTGAAAAATTTAAGTTTAAAATGTATTTAAGAAGAGACTGTCACTCTTCCCACTTGGCAATACAGGGCTAAAGTAACTCCTTACACTGCCTCCTAAAGAGCCTTGTGCTGCTCAGCAGCAGGGGAAAAAGGCACTCGCACACTACCTCTCTCCTTTGTAGCGTTTGCTCTGTGGAAACACTGCATAAATTGAGAGGGAAAAGGAAGCTATCTTTAAGCTTGTAGAATACAAGGAGCTGGCAGGGTGAAGGCACCTTCAGTTTGGTTTGGTATCTGAAGCAAACAGGACAATTGGCCGGGCAGAGGGAGCCTGACTCCCGCTGCGAACGCGTGCACTGGGCTGACCTTCCCAGTCAGCATGCCAGCGGAGATTAGACTTTCCTCAAGTGCTCCCTTGTTAACCCAGTCTGCTCTCCGATGTCATTTGTCTTTCAGATGCTTAAAATTGCTACCAATTTTGCAGCAGTCCAGATTGCTTCCTTTTATTTGTCTGTTAGCCAAGATAATATTTCATCTGCACGCACTGCTTTCTTAATTCTCTGTTGGTTAATTAAATGGTCTTGATTAACACAATTTATGGTATTTTCCCTGACTTACTTCCTTGAACTGTCCAGCAGATCTGAACTCTTTTCCCAGTAAAAATCATGGTAAATAAGGTGTGGTTCCTTTGGCTCCAAGTAAACTGACTGAGGGCAGAACATGATGTGGTGTTTTTGACATACCAAAACAGCTTTAGACTTCAGTTAGAAGAAAATACCTTAACGTCTTCAAAAAGAATGAGATGTGATCAAAGCATGCTTGCTCCTTGGAGATTTAGCAATTCATGTGGCAAATCCTTATGCTACATGCTCTGTACTGTTCTGCTGAGAAGACCTGAGAAACTTCTGTACAATTTTACTAATCAGATGTGAGAAACATAATGCCTGGAGAATTATAAAAGAAATAAATGTAGTTGGGGAGAGGTAGGGCCTGAAATGATGTTACTGATAATTGTTGAAGGAGTGCTAGCTTCTTCTGACTCGGAAGCAAGGTTGAAATGAAAAATCCACAAAAATAAGACAATGAAACAACTTTGCCTATGTACAGCCGTAACTCCTGGCACCCCTGTTTTTAGTCCCATGCATGCTTTTCTTCTAAAAGCCTATGGACAACAGCTTGGAATTTTTGAATTAGAGACCTTGGAATGAGTATTAAAGCAGCAGCACCCAACTAGAAACACCATCCTGGAGTGTCTTGGTCATTTAGATCAAGAAGACCCGCGTAAGCTGCTCCTCGGAGAGGTTTGGTTGCTCAAGCTGAGAGAGCGCAGGCCAGCTGGTATTGGACTAGGCACCAGCAATACCTGGAACTCCAAGTAGGAATGAAATGGGATAGCAGTGCAGATCCCTAGGAGCTGGTACAGTATGTCCCCAGCTTGATAAGCCTTTTCTAAGACAGTGCATTCTGTACCGCCTCCCAGTTTTATTATTTTCCTAGATTTTACTAAGTTTTAGCCATGAGCTTTGTGTTTTGGGGGCAGTGGCCACAGCACCAAGGTCCATCCCAGAAATGACAAATTGTATTTTTGTGGCTAGACACTGCTGCAAAAATAACCATTCTGAAGTGTAGTGTTATCCCACAGTGATAATTATAATAATCAGCCGCTCCCAAATTAAGATTTTATTGGTAACAAATGGTCCTTAGTTCGGGCCCAATTGTGTGATTTGGCTCTAGTCCTGCAGATACTTATCCAGATACTTAACTTTAGTGTCAGGAGTGGTTCCACTGAAATCACATGTGCAAATGTTTGTCAGATCAAGGTCTTGAATAATTTCAAAACAATTATCCCCTTCCCCAAATATCAACTCATTTGTGTGGAATAGTTTCACTAAGATGTTCTGCTACGCTGTCTCATTACACAGCCTAAAGCATTATGTGTATCAAAGATCATTTAAAAGCCTTTCTCTCAAAATTTTTCAAAGTCTTACGTTAAATGGTTATTTAGTTTAATCAGTAACACATTGTCTTTCAACAGTATTAAGTTATGTAATTACAATTAAGTCATTTTAAGCACGTGTTTTTTATTTTAAAACTGCTAAAAATTTTTTATTAGAGTATGAAAGTATGGTCTTTTTGTGCATGAGATATGATGTTGTGTGTGTGGAGATGTATGTGTATAAATAAATTTTGGGCAAATTTTAAAAAGTGTCTATCAGCCTAAAACAGTGTAAGCAACTATAGCTCCCACCACACAAAATCTCTCCCAACTTTTGCAGACACTTGAACAAATGCTTTCTTTTTTACTGAGAGTAACCATGCTTAATAGTGTTACCAAACATAAGCATTAAGGACTTAAGTAATGCAGAAGTATTTGCTGGATTGGGACATAAGTTGTATAACGATTGTGTCATACAACTTTTCCCATGAAAACCGTACAATAATTTGATGCTGGTATGTAAGAAAGGGAGGCGGGAGGTAGAGAAGTGAAGCTCGTGATTAATACTACTCCTTCTCTATTTTCTTCAGGTTTTTTGCTGTTAGTTCCTTTATCAAACACTCGGTTCTGCGTTGCTTGAGGCTGGAATAGTTACAGCACTGCTATTACACAGAAAGAAAACTTTCCTAGACCTTGATTCTGCAGCAGTAGGCATCTTACAATGCCAGTTATACCATGTCTTTTGGATCCTGTGATAACATAAATGCTACTCTAAGTGAATGAGAGAACAGATGTGAGGTGATGTCAGCATTAAGGGAAGTGTAACTGCGCTGATTTGGCATTTGCTGAGTTTATAAATGAGGCTCTGTGTACCCCAAGGGGAGGAGTAGGTCATAGCTGGCAAAGGAAGCAAGTAAGATAAGACAAAGCTCTGTCTCACCCATCACTGAGAGTTACCTGTTCTGAACCACCTTGATGAGTAATTTGCCTTCGGGTCTTTATCCTTGATCAGTTTGGCATGGAGGCTGCCTCAGAAATTAAATCTTTCTCCTGTTGGTCTCACACACAGTGAGGTTGCAATTATGTTTGCGGTGAGGTGCAGACCAAGTTGTCCAGAACTGAGATTCATCCTTATGAACGCATAGAAACCAAAGTTTCTTAAACACCCTGGTTCACAGAGATTGCCATTTTGGAAGCATGAGGAAAGGGCAGGAACTGCTTCTAGGAATAGGAAGTATAATCAAATAGCTATAGCTGGGATTCAGGTGGCGAGACCTTTGAGTTCTGCTCCTGGATGCAGTAATGAAGTAGTTCACAGATCTAAGCAAATCATGCAACTTCTCTGTAGTCTTACTCTATATGTGTTATGGTTGGAATGTCTACCTACATCGGAGTTTGATTTGGTAGTGGTTCATAAATGCTGAAGATCTGTAGATTAAAACCACTTAATGAGGTGCTAATTATGAGTATGACATGGTAAAATAAGGTGAAATCGCGAAGGATTTTCTTCTCTTCATAAGGATTTAAGTCTGCCTTTCAGTTTTGCTCATGGCTGTCTATGTGAGCTGAACTCTGTGGCATATAAGATCCTTATTGGAACAAGTGAAGTCTATGTGGGCGTCTGAAAGCAATATTTGACCTGCTGACAGGAAAATAGAGGATCCATATGCTTGGTGCAATATGAAAGTCTTGCCTACACTCGTGCTGAAGTTGTGCAAAGACAAGGATTTGGGAGAAGGCCAAAAGAAGTGTGGGTTCAACCTTGTGACCTGACAAGGGTCTCAGGGAGTAAATTCCAGTCCTACAGCGTCCCTACATAAAGCCTCACTGTATTGACTTTAAGCTGCAACAGGCACACACAATTACAGAGAACCAAAGAGTGCATTGTGAAGGAAGAGGCGGCAGGTAGCTTGGGAATGTATCTGTATCAGTGCTGTAGTGAAATGTGGCTCTCATCAGGCAAGTCCACCAATTTTAAACCCTCAGGAGAAGCGGCAGAGTTGCAAATCACAATTACATTTTTGCTTTGTATCTGCAATAAGACTTTATAGGGTACGGTTACCTTGGGATAGTTAGTATCAGAAATGTTTGTGACTAACTGGCTCTAGTGGAGATAACACCTGAGTTTATAGTTGTGAAGAGTAGGGGTTTGCAATACTGCTACTGGGTGTTTTTAAAAATTGAGTGTGGGGCACTGTGGAAAAGTAATTGGTAGCAGAATAAGGGGTTCACATGGTGTTTAGGCGTAGCACTAAAAAGGGACAATGTGAAAGCTCAGGATCTGAGAATAACCTCTGGGAAGGCTGTGAGTTCCTCAGCATGTGGAGGCTTCATGTTGCCTCTTAGCTGCTGCCTATGTAGAGTAGCATGTAGTGCCGAGTGCCAGAACTTCTCTTCTTTCTGGCCGAGATAGAAGACGTGAAAAGAAAGGACAGGACAAGCATCTTGGAACATCCTATCCACCTGAAGGCCAGAGACAGTATGGAACATAGCTGAACATATCCTCGAAATCCTGAAGTACATGTTTTTAGAATAAAACAAATTCTTACTGAATACTGATAAGGTGAAAAATTTTCATCTGTAATAGAAAAAACATTGTGTAGAAACAGGTATATGTGGAAGAATATTGTAGCAGAAGTATTTCTTAGGTTATTTGAATGGCATATTTAAAATAAATCATTATAGGGAACGGAGAAAAAAGACCTAGTGCCAGATTAATCTCTGCATGTCATTCCAATTTAATAGACTTATACCAAGAAAGACTTCAGGTAGTTTTTGCTCTGCTTATACTTACTAACTTAATTGTGTGGAATTGGTACTGCTAAAGTAAATTTAATTTGAAATTAAGATTGTGGTGAACTGTACAGACTTTCCAGCAGTTTGAGGAAGGAGGAATTTTCTTTCATTTTTCAGGCTTTTTGTTGTCATTGTTGATACTGTTCAGTGCAAAGAGCAACAGGTTTTTCTTGGAGGATGCTTACACAGCGCTGTGATACTTTCATTCCATTTATCACAGACAGAAAGAACCGTCACACCAAATAGAGTTATCAAAGTCACATTTCTGTACATATTGGTGCCTCAGCTGTTCTGCCTTCAATGGCTGTCTCCAGTCAATCTGTGAAGAATCCTGTAAGCCTGAAGCCAGATGTGGTCTGTTTTCTACATTTATCATCAATCATGGATACAGCATCTTGCAGTCTTGTAGCTCTATGTTCCTGCCTGTCTGGCCATCGAGCAGTGCTGCAGGAGCATCAGATTTCACAAGGAATTTGTAATATCTAGATTCCCCAGGTGGTATTATATACCGTGTTGTATCTCTGTGCGAGAAGTATATAGGGAGATGCTGCGTGCTCTCAACATGCTGCTAGTTTAAGCTCTTCTGATAAGGGTTTGTGAAAACTAATTATGAACCAATTTGGTTCCCAATGAAGCTAGAGCTGAAACTCCTTTCAATTATGTGAATTGAGCTCCTGGTATGCCACGGTTAGTTTTGTTGTAGAGGGTTCTGTTGGGTGATGGTGAATCTAATCTAAGGGAAATTACTCACTCTTTATCCAAATATCACCATATGTTGAGTACACAAACAGATTTGTTTTTCGTATTTGGTGAATGAATAATTACCTAAGTACACAATGATAGTAATTAATTGTAAATTACATTCATTAGTGGTTTTGATTATCTCAGCATGGAGAGCTTCCATTAAAGTGTTCACAGCTTTTATAAGGCAGCGTTAAGCTAGTGGTTCAATAAATATGTACCGATCAAGATTAGACCAAATGAAAATAAGCGCTCTGTATATCATCATGTAACAAGATGGTAAATGGATGGATGTGCTACCACAGGAGAATAATAACAGAAAAACATAAAGAAAAAAAAAAACAAAACCTTAGCAGCAAAGCATTATGTCTGTGTTCCAGAAGTGATGTCACTGCTAGCATTAAAGATAAACAAAATACATTTCTACCGTAAAAGAGTGAAACAAAGTTACACATGAAGTACACCTTCTACTTATTCTCTGTCTGTAAAATGGTGTTGTTTATCAGAAACAATTCCAGCAAATAAAACATTTGATGATCTAACGTTTATTAGCAGGTTTAGACATTAACCTATGTATACCTCTGTGCTATCAGGTCCATTCATAGTGAAATGCCTTGGACCAGTACTAGCCAAAGCGGCTCTTTAGAAGACGGCTCTAAAGAGTTGACAAAGCAACTCGTATATTTGTATGCTGTTTAACTCACAGTGCAGCTCCTGGCTTATGAAGCAAACTGAGGTCTTCAAACAGCGTGACAGGCAGATGCCTGTGTCAGTTCACTTGGGTGCAATTAGAGTAGGCCTATTGCTACTGCGGTGACCTTGGGAGCACTTTGGGAACGCGTGGTTCAAGACTATGTAAGCCGACCTGAAAGGAACAGCCCAGGTCTGCAGCAGGTGGGAAGGATGACACAGAACAAAGGGATCGCAACATTTTTCTTTATGCACTATGGCACCATCATTGATGAAGATGAAATATGAGGTGGAATTTCTCAGTAGTTTCAGTAGGAGAAAGAGGCTTTGAAGTTGCGTACTAAGGTAATTCTACAGTGCTGCTTCAGAGCGTACAATTCTTGAGTAAGTATTTTAATGATGTAATACATGTATGTTTTTCACTTCTAGTTAAGAAAGTTTTTGAATGTTTTGTTATGCATCAGGACAAGTACAAGGAGATAACTGCATACAGAGATTGGTCTTGGTGCACAGGGTTTTAAATGTGGAGAAAGAAATCCCAACAGCATTCAGATTATCTGTCTTTCCTTTTACATCATCATCCATCAGAACGGCTCATGTAGAATCAGGAGTTTTATTTCCTATGAATATTTTTTAATTTCTATCATATTTGTAGTAATCTTGTTGACAGGGTTGTCTCTGACTGCCAGATTTAGTAAAAATACATAATTAAATGTTCTGACAGGCAAGATGATGGTTGGGTTTACTGCTGGTATCAGATCATAATTTAAAAATTGTTGTAGAGATTAGAGAACAGATAACATTAACATAATATAGTGAGTATTAACATAAGACACAATATCAATAGATAAAAATTAAACTAGAAAATGAAAGTGGGTGTTAGACCATGGAAGAATGTCTTCAAACGTGTGACATGAACTAGACCTGCAATTTTCTCTAAATAAATAAATAAATTTCACTTAAACTTCCTGCTGTAGAGAAACAAGTTTGAAATACCACAGCATAAGTATATGCATAAGACTGAGTGATATTAAAATGAATAAAAGGTCGATTTTAATACCAGTTCTGTACCTCATGCTACTCTTTCAGTATTTCACAAAGCACATCATGTGGTTTACTTTGAAAGCTACTAATGAAGAGGGATTCAGTAAGGGATACTGAAGTAGAGGTTATGCTGCTTCTAAAATCTGACAGGTGGCTAGAGGTAACTTTTGCCATATTTTCCTTTGTAGGTTACCTAGGGCAGCAACACAGCTCACAACATAGAAAAGGCCTAAGGCTGCTTCTTAGAGCAGTCAGCTCATAGATACCCTGGGAACTGTTCCGCTACTCAGAACTGTCAGGGAGAGGATGTAAAACGTCTTTCTCTGGCTTCTGAGGAGGTTTGCCGTGTACCAACCATTGCCTCATCCTGAGAGGGCTCCTTAGAGGCAAGTGAGCCCCATTCAGACTGATCCACATCTGGGTCAGTGAAGCACCGTTCCCCAGTTCCATTAAAAATGATGAAGATCTGTCAGAATTATCGGTTTAGTTCAGTAGTTGAAATACCGGCTTTTCTTGGATCTAAAAAAACTGACATCCATATTCTTAAACTTTCACATGTAGAAGACCTGAGAGTATAACTACTAAGCTTTTCTAGTTCTAGGTAAAGGTCTCTGGTAAAAATATTTGATTTTATATGTATTATGTTTTCTGGAGACATGAACAAATGCAGGCTAATGCAAATGTGTGCGTCTTCAGGGTAATGATTTCAGCTGCAGTGCTTTTGTGTAGTGCAGAACCTCCATACGCTCATTAAGTCCTGGCCTTAAAGGGTATAATGTAGAAATTCTTTTTTTTAATTAGGTTAAAATTAAATTTTTATTTTTTTTTTAAATTAGGCTTTTTTCAGTATCTGGATCTTTCATTCTGTTAAAGTGGAAATTCTTTGCAGTTCTGTTATACTTTAAATTTTTCCTTGGATACCAATGTATCCTATATTCATGGGAGTTTGGGAGTCACATACTTCTGGATACAGATACAGACTTGTTTTGTGTTTGGAAGGAAAGACAGATCATGGTGTGACTGGTGTGACATCAGGCAATCAGCTGTGGGGACTATTACCTCCATATCATCTACTCAGTGTCATGGGCTCTTCCTAGTTAGTCTGTGTTTGCTATCTGCATCTCAAAGTGCCTATACAGCTTTTAAGACCTCTATCCTTACTATCTTAAAGCTATTAAAGTAGGAAAGAGATGCCTTACACCAGAAAACAAAACTTTTTCAAGCTTCTTAGCTTACTATTCCAGATCTAGGAAGTGGTTTTTCATAAGATTTTTCTAGCTATTTAGCCTAAATTACATCTCTCACTTTTAAAGACATTAATTGACAAGATGAAGAATATTTCCTTTCTAAGTTGTGGCTGATAAAATACATACAGGTACTGTGTGTGCCTATATACATGCTGGGAAAGAGATTCTGAGAAATATTTGGGCCCTAGAATATTTATTTTTACTTCAATTTTTATACACTGTATCATTTAAGTGTGCCTAGCAGTCACTTTGGAAATCTGCAAACCTACACAAGGACGTTGACTAGCAGCAAGTGCATGACTGCAATTGTACAGGCAGCAGAGAATAAAGCAGCTGCTTACATTTGATCCTCCAGATCACTGAGTAGACTTCTGTCCTGTTTCAAGGCCCATCCTCTTTGTGGAAGTAGCTATTGTCAAATAAATCTGAAATGAAGTGGTCTTGTCACAGTGAACTGTGTAAGCTCTGATAAAATAGACTCAAAGTCTACGATTATAAAGCAGTTACAGTGGGGTAAATCAGAGTTGAATTATTAGGCAGCCTGTATTCGGAAGGGCAAAATAAGAAGTTGCAAAATGGATCAGACCAAAGTGATTAAATCTGTGTCTCATTCTAACAGCAACCGCACCTCGCTGTTTTGGAAGATATTTGACTGCCACCTTGTAGGTGAAAGCAAATCCCTGTGTTCCAGCATATTTTAATATACTTGTGAATTTTCTTATTCCTGAGACCATAGTGACCCGTTCTAAATGCTGTCAGAATACTAATTTCAGCTGCCTCACGACAAGGTTTTTACAGATACAAATAGAATGCTTTAAAAATGATTAAATATTGATAGCTTTTTTATTATAGGAACCTCTTTATTATGAAGAGATTACTTCTCATTTTGAAGAGAAGATCATTGTATAGTCTAACCATTGTATTAATCTTCTCTCTAAACAAAGCAGTCTTAATTATATTTTTATGCTCTACTGGTAAGTTTATTTAAATTTCTTTAAATTAGAATTCTCAAAATAAATAGTGAATGTTCAGTGAATACAAATATTCTTTTTTTTTTTTTTTCCAACTCTTTGGCTTTGAGAGCCAATTTTGTTCTTTGCTATAAGTACTGTGCCTGAAAGGACAACTGAATGAGGATGTAGTGCGCATGTTGGGTTCAGTCCAAAGATTGTACTTGGGGCTGGGTCATGAAATTTTGTAACATTGGTGGTTTGGTGAAAAAGATGAGAAAGAAGTCAGGAAAAGCTTGATTTACATGCTTTATTTTCTGCTATGTTTTAACTAAACACTTTCTCTTCTGGTCCTGTCAGCACAGAATCTCCTCATGCAAAAGCATAAGAAACCAAAATGGACTTTTTCCCCAAGCTCTGAAAAGTAACAGATCTAGGACTTGCTACATCTTTGAGGAGAAGGTAGACCACCAAAAGTGAACTTCCAAAGTGCCCGCATGTGTGCTGACTCCTGACACTCACAGCTCAAGCATAATTGCAGGGCGGGGCACTGGGAAAATAACTTATTTTCTGCAGCTGAATTCCTTGAGTAGGAGCTGCTTGTCTTTGCTAGCTAAGTTTCTGAATTCACGGAATTGGAAGAAGATAGCGCTCAGAATTTTCTGGAAGATTGGAGTTGGAATAGGAAACTCGTAAAAAATGTGCTTCCATATTAAGAGTCCCTCTGCATCAGAGACGGTTTAACATGTTCATGTTGGCTTTAACCCCCTCAAAGCCAGTTGTTCCCACCCTCCTGCTGTAGGCTTCATCTCTTTTGCCTATGCTGACTCAGCTCTTTGTTGGTCTGTGCGCCTAAGCAGATCTGTCAAATAATCCAGTTTAAAAAGAAACACATTTCTGGTCTTTGAAAAATATTTATCTCATTTCACTGATCTGTTTTAGAATGTAGCCATAGAAACAGCCAAACCAGCAGAGACAACTGATGGGGAGCTCAGTGAGCAGCTGAAGGGGAGTGGAAAACTTTTCAAGTACCCTTGTACCATTGCAGCTTCCAATGCAGAACCAAACATACAGAAAGCCGTAGAGATGGGATTTTCTTATCTTTGTTTTAGTTGTAGTTATGTGCTCAGTAGCAAAAGTCTTTTGCCTTGATTAACTGGGTATAGTTGATAAGTGTAGCATTTGTAAAAAATCCATTGGAGGTGCTTGTAATAAGCACAATATAAATTCTTCAGACTATTCTGGATGAGTCTAGAATTCAGCAAAGCAAGTAAACATTCTCAAGAGATCCAGAGTTCATTTATGGTGGTTCAATTTAGTAGTCAACTAAGAGGAAATTTTTCACTCAGCTCTATAAAAACACTCGCACAGAACAGTTGTTGAATTTGTAAGTCAAATAATATGAATCAATCTGAGTCAAATATGAAATTTATACACCATATAATTTCAAAATAATGACTGGGTATAAAAATTCCAAACCTGGATAAAAATATCTCCTCCACTCCCTATCAATGTACACAGCTAAAAATGTTTTGTTTGCTTAATGGCAAACTTCACCCTATATATATATATCTCCTTAGCTTATAGACCACCTGAGACCATGTTTAAGAGAGTGAACGAAAACTCATCAGATATGATCTTACAGTTGAAAATGTCATCTTACTCTGAAATAGCTATGAAATATGTCCATCCAGAGCAGAACATCAACGAATTATTAGCAACAAGACTTTAATAATTATTATTAACCCTATGGAAAGCAGTATGTCTTGTGTACACACTTGACATCTTTCTACAATAATTTCATTCCTGTAGACACTGTGGCACTATTATGATGCAGTAACAGAAAACAAACAGTGTAAGAAGTGATTGCAGCAGCCAATTTCAAATATGTTTGCTGGTTTTACATTATTCCATATGCAGAGAGGGAGTGTTCTGTCTCCCAGCTGCCATTGCTTGCTTTGAAAATCAAACCAAATTCTGCATCCCCAACCAATGCTCAACAAATAAAGCAGATAAAAATACAGCAGTCGCATTTTATAGGCTATCATCTCATCTGTCACTTTACAAAAAAAAAAGAAAAACAAACAAATAAAGAACCCAAAAGGTAGACACATTTGTGTTTCTTAGAAACTTAAAGCATTCTCCAATTTTATGTTCCATTTTTCTAAAATTCAGGAAGGTAAGAAATGATACACTTGGGGCACTGAAGAAAATGTAGCTCTGTAACTATGAAAATGTAGCTCTGTTACAGTAGCCAGAGACTGCACTTTACATGAGACATACAACCTGACAACATTGATCAGAACTAATTTTTGTTACTGAGATTTGAATTTTAACATTTTCAAGCCAGTTCCACATTTCTTGATAGCAAATCCCCCAAATACGTTTTATAATCACATTCTATATATATAACGTTATAAGGAATTATTTTAAACATAAAACAAAATAAGTAGAACTGTGTTTTTAAAGCTTGTCTCCTACATGATGTTTAAGGCAGAGAAAACTTATCTATACTTCTGTAAAAAGCATTTCTTAAAATTGACTTTATTTGTTTTACAGTTTAGAAAACTCTGCAGGTAGCCTTAAGAGCTTGTTCAATTCATTATCATTAAATCAACAACCAGAGCTTCTTTCTGCCATTCCCTGGCAGGATTAATGGGTTTTGGCGTGATTTGTGCATTTAACAGTGAAAGCTCTTGCTGGGTAAGCTTGCAAGCTTGACTAATTCTCAGTTGTGCTAACTTCATAAACCTATTTTAAGGTTTTAACTTTGACTGAAGATTAAAGGTAATGACTTCACACTGCTACCTTTGAATATATGATACTCTAATACGATTATGGTTAATAAGTGTAAATACAATATTGATTATATATTGTATAGTACACATCTGAAAATGTGTATGTAATGGATATTTTTACAACATCCTCTAAACTGTCATTTTTGCAGTTTAAAATGAGATTCCACAAAATAATCGATGTATTAATATTAAAACACCTGAATATATTTCAATGCTTGAAATATTAAATGATACACAGAATTAGAAAACTCCTAACAGGAACAGATCATTTGTATTTCAGAATAACTTACTCTTGAATCAGAAGAGTGAACAATTGTGATTTTACTTGATTTAAAGCTGGCTTGCTCAGCAAAGCCATTTTAGCCTGGAAAGCATTCCAGTTACTATTGGATTTTTCACCTTTCCAGACAGCCCTAGAATCAGTATTCAGAAAAGCCTAAAGAAAGGAGAAAAGAGAGGAAAAAATATTTTCAGCCTGTCTGACAAGACTACATAAAAAGCTCGTGATCAAAGGGTCTTAAATACACGTTACTGGTGTGACAAACAACATTTTTGTCCCTTTATTAGATTTATTTTTCTTCTGAAAACTGCAGTGGCCAGTGTATAGTTTGTGAAAGAAAGCTGGCAGGGTTGTATTCTTTGATTCCTAATTAACACCTTCAGTCTCAAAAGAGAACTAACAGAAATACCATAAAATGTTGCAGCTGCATTGTTATTCCGCTTGGTTGGTTTGTTAAAAGTCGGCTGGGCATTGGCAGCTGCAATAAAAGAAAAGCTCAATGGATGTTTTGTATTGTGCCCACTGAAGTGAAAGAAGGCAACCATTTTATTTTCAAATGGGCAGCTGCATAGTGATGTTTAAATGGAGCTAAATGTGAGATTTACTGTTAATTTATAGTAATTGGTTATAAATAAAGTAGCAGCATAGCTTGGCTTTCATCTATTAAAGCCATAGAACACAAATTGAAGGGAAATGAGTTATGAAGGGTAAGAAGTGAATAGTAAAATACTAGAGTGATAGAAAATGCTGCTTGAAGCAGTTGCTTAGAAGGAGTAATGGTATTCAGTTTTGCAATGTAATGTAGCAGCCACCTTGGAAGCAACTAGCCAAGCCATTCTTCAGATCGTGCTTTAAGAAGTAAAGGTAGACATTGCTTTGTCCCACTATAGTGAAAACCAAAATTTTATTGCTGGGATCAGAACCAAATGCAACTCTGCCTGGAAAGCATAGGTTTGTATTTTGGGTAGTAGAATAAAGGAGGCATTTAACTCTGGTCAGATAAGTCTAACTCACATTGAAAAAATGCAATTAGGGAAATATGTAAATCTAGATGTTTCATCAAATGCTAGCTAAGGGGTTACTAGTTCTTTCCTTGCACAATGACTGAACTAAAGAACTTCAGTGTCTGTGTAAGAACCATTGTCCCAGCCCCAGAGCCCGCTGGAAACAGAGTCCAGACTGGCCGTGGGAAATACCTACATATTTGACACAGGACCCATTTCTGAGAGAAAAGGGGGTGGAATAGAAAGTATGGAGATTTTACTGTTGCATTCTAATCAGCCATGATCTGCCTAATTTGCTTTGATCAGGAAGATAAACTAATTTTCCTATAGGCTGGATAAAACTAATTAGCAATCCAATGCTTTCATGTTTTTGAAAAGGGTGAAGAAAAGAAGAGCAGAAATTGTAATGGTGGGAGCAAAGTACCCCTTTTCGGCTCATTGGAAAGCATTGTTAGTTGAAAATGGGATGGTGCCATAGGAGAGAGGCCCTGAGTAAGGTGGTTTTATGGGCTGGGATGTCATTGTACACCATGATCTATAATGCTACGCAACTAAATGTTTCTGAAGATTGATTTCACATGAGTTTTACTATATTTACGTTCTGTTCTCTTTCATGGAAAAAACATACCCCATATAAGCAGTATGTCTGCCATTTTCTGAGGATGCTGTTTGATTTCCCAAGGTGTTTTGGTGTCTTTCTCCACAATCACATTAAAATAGTTCAGTGGTTAATTAAAGTCTGGATCTGCTGCTACCATAAGGCTTTAAGATGAGGCATAATGAAATATAAAACGCCATGGCCAAATTACTGGTATCTCCTGGTTCTGTTAGGTAACAACTGTGCAGTTCCGTGGGTCTGGACTGTATTAGCCTGGTACATGCGCTATGGTGTAGTGTGTCTCAACTACGTTTTCTGGGAGATCTTACTCCTTGTTGGCTTTGGCCATTCCATTTAAATATAAATCAAGATGCCATGAAAGATGCTAAGTTTCACTATAAAACCTGTAATAGGCAGAAATGAAATGCCAGGATGAAGAGTTGCCATCTTTAGCCAGGCAAACAGTACTCATTCGCATAATCTTACTGGCTGCAGAATCCCCCATTTCTAGTCCCTGTCTTTAAAATGAAGATTGTTTTGGAAATATTTAGCAGCCATTTCAACTAGGATTAAATTAAGAAGCTTTGAGAGAACATGTGTTCTTGTAATTTTTTATGTTTGACTGCTGCCGATCAGCAGTCTGGTACTCTCTCAGGAGCCAGCCTATTATCATAAACAAACAGATCTCTAAATTGTCCAGCACACATGACTTAGACAAAATTACTGGACTGCATTGTTCAGCTTTTAGCTGTCACACTTTCACAAAGTTGACTTACAAGGGTATAGAAGATATTTGCGGGGGTGCATTAGAGGCCTAAAACACCCATTACTTGTGCAGGCCAGACAGACCTTCCACAAGCATTAGGGCCTCACATTTGTACTTAGTTTTGTGCTATGCAGTAATAATACAGGGAAGAATCATGTAACCTTAGACTGTACTAAATAAAGGTTAAGGACTACATCTTCCCCTAGGTTTCCCTATCTTTTGTATGAATTGAGTAGTTCAGCAGGCAGTTACAGCTGGCCTATTTAATTCTGTCCACCTACTTCTTTGTATTCTGAAAGTTATATTTTAAAAGTCAGGTAAGCATAAGACTCTATTTATCATTTATGTTATGGTTGTATTGCAGTCCACAGCCATAATTCTAAAACATAATTGGGATTGTGGATCCACTCTGTCAGGAACACTTAAAATACAGAGGCAGGCTCTATAAAAGCTTTTGTAGGAAAAAAAACCAGCTATTTGTGATGAATGGGAAAAACATTTTATGGTGTGGATAGAGAAACGGGGGCATATGTTTTATCTCAAAGACACTTCTATTAAAAAAATAATATCCTTTAAAGACTGAGTTTGGAAAATTAATTTCCCCTGCCAGTAAGATAGCAAGATGCATTGAATAGTATTTTGGGGAAAAAACCCCTATGTTCCCATATGATAGCACTCTTAAACTGAAGTGGGTAACAGAATTTTCAGTTGTCTTTTATGTCCTAAAATATGTTGGCATTGTGAACATCTGCAGTATTTGTATTCCAGCCCATGTGATGTCAGCTGCAAAAGTTATGCTAGTTTGAATGTGAGAACATGGTCACAAAAATAAAAATTGATGGAAGAGTTACAAAGAAAAATAGAAGCATTCTTTGAAATACCACTGAAAGTTGTGGTTAGCCTGGGAGTATTTATTTGGTTTGCTTAAGGAGGCAGCACCACCTCATAGATAAAGCATTGAACTGAGATTCAGACCTGTATTTTCTTCCGTGTCCTTATTGCACTGCTTAATGTCACTGCAAAATTAGTTCTTCTCCCACTCTACGATGTCCTCCACTCCAAAATAGTAGTTAGCTCTTTCTTTATGCTGTTCTTTGAAAGGTATTGCATAGTTGAATATTGCTGTACAAAAAATGCAGGAGGAAAAAGGCCATAAGCACATAATTACTTCTGCCCAGAAAGTTCTTCCCTCACCCCCTGCCACTATGCGTCCTTCTTGAGTATGGGTGGGCAGAAGTTACACCCCGGGCCTCCCAAGAGAAGAGAGAGCAATTCTGTCTGAGACCTTTGAATTACGTCACATTTTCTGCAGGATGTGAGCTACAGTGCAGATTCCTACAGCTGTTATTCACAAACCTGAGGAAGGATAGGGCATTGCTTTTGCCCCTCTTTTCAAGTTGCACAGAAATTAGTTTCCTAAATCCTTAAGAGTTTTTCGGAAGAAAAACCATGGGGAAATCAGAGGATCTGTGACTTTTACAGGAAGAAAACACTGACCCTAGTTGTGAAAGTTGTTCTGTTCATTATGAGTCCTAGGGGGTTTTTTTAAAAATATTCTCAGGATAATATGGAACTATCTGACTCTCAAAATGGTGCAGAAAATAGTTTTACAAGGAACACTGGACACTTTTGTGATACCACTTTTTTCTAGTCCCAAAGGATTCAGCACTCATGTGAGGTCACATCTACATAGAATTTGTTAAGATGATGTGTGAGCTCTGCCCATCTTCTGAGCCATCTGGAAACCATCAGCAAAGCACTGAGCCTGACCTTACCTGAGCACTAACCTTACCAAAAAAGGATGGCTTTTATCTAGAGACACTTAAAAATCTGCATGGGAGAGAAACCTGCTCCATCTCATTGAATCTAGAAGAGTCTGACTACAAGATAGAAACTCATGTGAAGCTGGGCTTCCTAAGCTCTGCTTCCATGAAATACATCCTGAGTTGCACAGAAGAAAGATTTCAGAAGTCTTTAAGTGTTGTTACAGCCTAACTTGCATTCACTTTCTTTAGACTTTTCCTACCTTTTATTAAATTGTCCTCACTGAGTATTCTGTATTTCTAGAAAGACCTACCTATTTATATTTTTATAAAAGAAAGCCCAAAAGTCAAGCCACAAATCTTGACTCATACTGATGAAAGTAAAGACAACTTCTCACCTTCTGTCATAAAGAAAACCACTTTCTTCATTAGAAGAAAAACTTGAGTAAGGAACCAGACATTACAGTATGCTTCAGATGTCAGAAAATTTAAGTTGTATTGGTGCAGAGGAATCAAGGAAGCAGATATCTTAATCTAATTTCCTTGCACCACCACTAGTATAAATATTGGGCACACATTCTGTCTTGTAAATTAGTTGCTCCCAGAGTCAACTGGACTGGTATTTAGCTCCAGATTCATGTACTGATCTAAAATGCAGCTGTCTAGAGTAAGCAGTGTCTCAGTCTCCTAACAGTTAATGTAGTCCTAGTCATTGGAGATCATTGACCAAAAGAAGTCACTTATCTGAAGATGGGATAAATCTTTCCAGCTTTAACTGAATACACTAGGAGCCCAGAAGCCTGTTTCATGTGCAGACAGCCAGCTTGGGGGTGTTGGGAGCTGAATCCCACTCTCAGAGGTGAATGCAATTGCATAGGTATCTATCTAGTACACTCAATTTGCCTCAGCTGGCCTTCAATTGGCCCTTCAAAATGCAACAGGTCATGACATAGGTCATAATGTTATATGTGCCAGGCCAATGGGTAACTGAGCCCAGTAGCTTGGGGTGGGGGAGAGGACAGGTTTGGAGTAGAAAAACCCTTTTGTTTAAACTTGTATGATAGGCTTCATATTAATTTTACAGTGAGTTGGGCTGAGCATGGATGATCTGTTATGCCATATCCAAGCTGCAGAGAATTTTCACATTTAAGTGATGAGGTATCTTCTATTGATAGCAAGGAATGGGTGAGACATATCCACATAGGTGGCCAATGAGACAAATGAAAGAAGCAGATGCAAGGTGTGGCCTTCAGCCATAGTTCGTGAGATTTCACATATGTAAATCCTTGATTAAGATTTCAACAGTATTAGAAGGAAGGATAATCCTTGTGTATCCTTGTGAGGGATGCCCGGTGAACTTCACTGATCCCCATATTGGGTGTCCTGGACATTCCCAGTAAATTGCCCAGCATGGTGAAAAGGTCAGTTTGTTGAAACAATGAGATCTATCTGTATTGGAGAAAATTTGACAGGGGTTGGATTTTTTTTTTTTAAATATTAAACAATTTGCCTAGCATTGCAGTACTGGCACCTCAGAATTTGCCCGGAGTCTTCAGTGTGTGATCTTGTTCTGTTTTTCTTCTTTTCTGTGATGCGTAAACATTCTGACCTACTTATTTCAATAATAATAATGAAATGCCTTGTGCCCTTCAAAATAGATCATACCTTGGCTTTTATGTAACGTACTGGATGTAAAATGCAAAAAAATAGAGAGGAGAGAACACAAACATTATTAGGGTGTAAGAACAGCCTAAAAAAAGAGTTTGTGTGTGTAAGGGGCAGAGGTTCTGAGGGTTTAAAGTCTGTCCATTTGCTTTATTTGGAGAAAGGTAAATTAATACAGTATTGCCCTGAAATACAAACACAAGGCAGTATGTAACATATTAGAACTTATTAAGCCTTGTAAATATATGAAGTTTTTATAAAATACCAGAAAGGAAAAATGTTGAGTAATGATTTTTATAAAGTTCTTGTCTTTCAATATAAACCAAACAAAAAGTCTTCTAGCATCTGAGTAAGGGAAATTTTAGACTGTTTCACTAGATAAAGCAATCAGGTTGTGCTTTAATCAGTTTCATTGTTGAATTAGAAGAAACATACCTTCCACTCTTAAAATAGTAACGTAATTGTAAAGTTGTCAGTCTAGGGTTCCTATTTGAACTGATTACACTTGATAAAAATAACAAGCCATGACAAATAGCGGGGCTAGGTTTCAGTAATTCACTGAAGAATGTCTCTACCAAGTCTTTGTGGCAAAATGTCTTGTTTGCAGGACAAATGCAGAGTTGAAATAACAACCCATGAATACCGCTGGTGAAATGGCTATGTACACAAGGTGAATGCTAAAGTTTTCCCTTCTGAATGGACCTTTTAATCCAGGCATTATCTAGGCTCTGAAAAAGTCTTCAGTGGCCTTACGTACAGATTAATGGGAAAAGCTGAGACTCAGAGTTGGGCTATTTGCAGAAACAGTTTTCAAGATTTACTGATGGTTGACAAATGCCATTTAAGCTTTCAAAGCCATCAATATGCTATTGAAAGGGATTTAGAGGGAAATCCTCCCACTATAGAAGATGAGGACTTTGAAGGATCTCGGTGGAAGCCCTTGGTCTCCCCACCCCTTCAAACCTTTCACTGGCTTCCTTCAGCATATAGAGCCCTGAAACGCGTGGCTATGGGAAAGGGGGGTACGGGGGTCCCTTTCAAAGGCATTTGTATATAACTGAATGTGCCAATCTGCTTTTGTTCAGGCATGAGAACTGAATAGAAGTGTTTCCAGAAAAAGTCTCTTGTGCTCATGGTCAGTTTTTCAATAGCCTTTCTGCTAATAGATTTTTAATATGGGAGCTGGAAATGGTGAAATACAAGTTTGAAAATTTTATTGAATTGAAAAATTGCCCAGAAAAAGGCTCTCTGCCCTATAGCATTTGTTAACGAGGCTACCATTTCCTTCTTTAACACTGGCTTTTTAAGAAAAGTAACCTCATACATTATACATGTGACAAGACAAATCACCTGAGCCTTGAGTTTAATTATTTAAAATAATGCCCTGTCTTTTTTTCTACAGACATTTAAAAATGTGTGTTTATGTTCTTTCTTTTCTCTGGCTATTTAAAAGTCATTTTCAAACCACATGCCTTTATTAAAAAGTGACCATTGTGTGATTAGGTTAGAAAAAGACACCTTAGATTATCATGTTTTTGTTAAAGGCATTTTAATTTAAGATCAGGATGGCTTGAAGTCCACCTTTTCTCCTGTGCTGTGCCGAGTCTGCAGGATTCAAGATGAAAGTTCTGAGGAGCTTAATAAAACTGCACAAAGAAAAAAGTGGCAGAACCCACTGGACAGTTCTGCAGAAATAACCTCTCTGGAAGCTCTAGTGGATCATGCAAGGATATACTGGGGCTTTATTCAGGAAGTTCCCAAAAGGTTTGTGTTTTCCAGTCAGAATGAATGCCCACAAAACTCCCTTTGCGGTCCTTTTAATAGCAACAATATTAATGCACATAGAGCTGTGCGGTGCTATCTTCTTCAGTCTGCCACAAGAATGTGAAAGTTGATCTTCACACCACTCCCCACATGGAATGGGAGAACAAAGCCAGCATGTGGACTGAGGTAGTATCTTCAAACCCTGTATGTGGTGTGAAGAACACCAGTGTGCATCCTGTCAGCTCCAAACCCCTCTTGAAAGGAAGGCAAGGCTGACTGGATTCTGCACATTGTGGAAAATAGGATAACACTTCTCAGCAGAAGACCCGCTTCTGCTTAGTGAGTGCCTTGACTTTATTTCTGTCCTATATTCCATTTCTGCCTGACCATTTTCAAGCTGGCATCTGTTTTGTCACCATTTGGTCAAGGAGTGCGGCAACAGCAGTATGTGGCAGGTGCTGTCTTGTGCACTCTTGTGCAAGGTGAGACTAGTGGTCATCAACAGTTGCTGTCATGTAGGAGATGGGTGTTGCTGTGTTTGTGCTACTTGTTCATCGCAAGGCAAAATAAGCCTATAGGAGATCTCCGAGAGTCTCTAAGCCTTCTAGTTCCAAAATGTTAATTCATCTTCACACAGGAAAAAACATCACAGTGCAGATTGTTTTGAATTAGCCTTCTGGTTTCTTGATGGACTTGACTGGAAAGTTGAACTTCATGTGAAACAAATGTTGAACAAAGGCTGTGGAAAGGACAGAGTGAGGAAGGAGAAATGATCACAATTGGTATGTCACTTTGGATTCAGAATACCCAGAATGAAAAGTTACATACCCAAATAACTGGAACAGGCGTGACAGCCAAACAGAAAAGAAAGAAAAGCTTTAATAGTGAACAATATGGAAATTAAAGAAACTGAAGTAAAACACTTTCTTGGATTTTGAACCTCCTCACTTGAAGAAAAGGTATAAGGATTATTTCATTAGCAGAAAATGTCACACTTTCCTCTCCTTAGTGACCCAAACCAACAGCATCCCACCTTTAACTCAACAGATTTTAGAAATTATAAAAGGGCTGGAAAAATATGTAGAAATCTTCTCAGTGAACCCAGCTCCATTCACTACTCCAGGAAAAGCGATGTGCTATTGCATGATTTCCACAACTGTGAAATACTGCCTGTTGGGTAGAACGTGGCATTAGGCACTTGTAGGCCTGAGATGATGTCCTCCTCCCATGGGAGTAAACGGGAGTTTTGCTACCAGCATCAGCAGAGCCAGGTGTTTACCCCCAGGCACTCTTTGAGTGCTGACATTTTGTTGCTGTGTTATAAGTTTGAAGACATGTAAATAACAGGATGACTGATTCTTTCCAGCATTTTTATAGCATTTGGAATAGCTAAAGAAAAGAGATCTTGGAAAGTTCATTTGATGTACAAAAAAAAGCAGAGCTGACAGGTGCAGTACGAGGGCACACTTAGTTCACATACGCACACAGGTGCAACGGAGTTGGCAACAACAGTTTATGTTGGTTAAAGGTTTGTTTTGGCTGCTGATGTTTTATAATATTGTTCAATATGGTTTCCAGGAAGACCCAAACCTGATATTTGAAACCTGAAACAGAGACACAGCAGTGGATTTGACTGAACAGCACCGGTTAATTGCTTGCCCTGAACAGATTTTCTGTTGATCATCATAACAATCGCAAGAAGTGGTGGGTCACTGGCCTCAGAATGAGGTTGCCAAACAGTGAACTATGTAAACACTGTGAATAAAAGGAAGGAAATAGGGATCATTTATTCTGGTTCGGAGTCTGCTGCCACTGCTCATACTAAATATTAGCTTATCCCCTGAACAGCCCAGCTGATCTCAGTAGAAATAGTTGTGAAGTATTTTGCCTGCATGTATTAATTGTACAGCTCTGATCCCAGTAAATTAAGTTATTGGAAAGGGAAATATATAAATTTATGTAAGGAAAATGTATAAATTTATCCACAGAGAAGACACTGATACTAGAAGGAGCACAGCCCTTTTCCCTGAAGATTGTGGTGGTATATCCACATGAAAAATACATGCCAGCCCCATCTGACACTTGAGATCTCTACCAGAGACTTCTCCTTTGTAGGGTAAGTTAGCACACCTCAACCCTACTCCTTGACCTGAGTTGTTTAAAACTAGCTCAAGTATTTCTGTACTCTGCCTATCTGAAGGGCAGCTGTTCAGTTACAAGTAAACAAAATGTGTGGAGACCAGGTATATGTGATGTCAGTATAAGATTAAGGACCTGGTGTTTGTGTCTATTCAGACTATTTTATGCCAGCTCATGTGAAGGTATCTCATGGTGAAAGTGAATTTTGAACACTTCAGGAAAAAAAAAAAAACAAAACCTGATGGAGAAATACAGTGTTTTTAAGTGCATTATCTTTGTATGAATCAAGCTATACATATTTCCTGGCACTTACTGTTGCAGAGGTTTGGGTGTTCAATCTGTCAGTGAAAAATCTGACAGCTCCATCATTCCTCTGAGCTCTGTATGAGGTGTTGGAAGAGGCTGTCAGCCAGCCAGGAGATCTAGCAGATCTGGAGGCCCATTATATTTCAGCAAACAAGCTCTGTCAGACATAAAGGGAAGATGTGCATATAAAAAAAACCTCCACAACTTTGTGTATCTGAAGAAGATTTACAATTTTTAGGTAGAGAATCACGCTGTATTACTCTAAGCCAACACCGCCAACTGAAAAAAACAATTTTGCTTCACCTTTCTTGTTTGTTTCTCCTCTATACTTTAGATTGTGGTGGCACAAACAGCAATGCAATGAACCAACTCAGAGAACTGATTTGGTTTAAAACGATTTTTTTTTTCCTGCTGGATTTGTTTTAATAGAAATCAGTTGCCAACTCTGGTTCAACAGCATCCTCAAAAGGAATAGGCAGGGTGGATCAGGAGTAATTCTTTTGGTAGCAATGTTTGATGAGACTGAGTGTGCTGGTAATATGACATCAGTTGGGTTGTCCACCTAATAAAGGTAAGATTCTGTAAAGAATTACTTCAGCTAAGGAACAACACAAAAATAATCAAATTAGTAATTCAGAGTAGAACTCTAGTAGTTGTGATATAGCACATCATTTTCTCTGCTGAAACCTTTCAATTACTCTTCAACCACACAAGATACAACTAAACTATAATAAAAGCACAAGTGGTAGTGATGTGTTAAAACGAGTCCAATCATTCAGGAGTGTTGATCTGCTTGAGGATAGGGAGGGACCTGGATGGGCTGGATTGATGGACTGAGGCCAAGTGTATCAGGTTCAACAAGGCCAGATGCCAGGTCCTGCACTTGGGTCACAACAACCCCATGCAATATTACAGGCTTAGGAAAGAGTGGCTGGAAAGCCTCCTGGTAGAAAAGGACCTAGGGGTGTTGGTCAGCAACCAGCTGAACATGAGCCAGCAGTGTGCCCAGGTGGCCAAGAAGGCCACAACATCCTGGCTTGTATCAGGACTAGTGTGTCCAGCAGGACTAAGCAAATGATCGTCCCTCTGTACTCAAGAACTAATGAGGCTGCACCTCAAATACCATGTTCAGTTTTGGGCCCCTCACTCCAGGAAGGCCATTGATGTGCTGGAGGCTGGCCAAAGAAGGGTAACAAAGCTGGTGAAGGATCTAGAGAGCAAGTCTTACGAGGAGTGGCTGAGGGAACTGAGGTTGTTTAGTCTGGAGAAAAGGAGACTTATGGGAGACCTTATCACTCTCTATAGCTACCTGAAAGGAGGTTGTAGCGAGGTGGGGGTCAGTCTCTTCTCCCAAGTAACAAGTGGTAGGACAAGAGGAAATAGCCTCCCGTTGTGCCAGGGGAGAGTTAGATTGGATATTGGGAAAAATTTCTTCCCTGAAAGGGTTATCAAGCAGTGGAACAGGGTGTCCAGGGAAGCAGTGGAGTCGCCATCCCTGGAAGTATTTAAAAGACTTGTAGATGTGGTGCTCAGGAGCATGGTTTAGTGGTGGACTTGGCAGTGCTGGGTTAATCATTTGGCTTAATGATCATAAAGGTCTTTTCCAACCTAAATGATTCTATGATTCAGCACCAATGCATAGAAAAATGGGAACCTGTAAGACTAGTGCAGAAACTAACCAGAATTTTACTGAAAACCCCTCTGAGACAAAAAGATCAGCTGGGATTAAAGAGGTGGACTCTTGTCTTTGCTGAGTGACATTTTTGCCATTTCCTTTACAAGCTAGAACTCCACTCAATCTAGAGTATGTGTATTTTGCAGTAAATCACTTTGGGAATACCAAGTTTACATATATGACAACTGCTACATTACATCACACAAAGTAGCATTGTGCAGAAATCCTGCATTGTGAAATTAGTACAGTCATAGCAGCATCCTGCTCTACCTGGGATAATGAGCCTTTCTGATGGCACCTAACATGGTTATGTAACTTCCAGCTCTGGACCCAGCTCACTCATCTCTACCTTGGGGACCTGTGCAATGCAGGATATATATTTCCTCCTCTAAATGCAGAGGTGTTGTGCAGACATCTCCAGATACTCAAACTTACACCATCGGTGTTAGAATGGGTTTGTAGCAGATGCTCTTAAAGGTGTTGGCTGTTTAATTCTTCAAATCCATGCAGTGCAATTGAGCTGAGGAAAATTAAGACCAGCAAAATAAATAACTTACAGTATATCTTGTTATGAACAAAACTGATTCATTTCTATCCTCAGCAGCCTCACTGAAGTAGTATTGGAAATTTTGGTGAAGATGAGTTTTAAAATTGGTTTGTGTAACAGAAATTCTGTGGCTATTCATTTGCTGCTAAAACACGTT